>CABEEJ010002259.1:0-106657 GCA_901482245.1 Timema douglasi | reverse complement strand
GGGGGGGGGGGGGAACATTTAAGAGAGAACATTAAAATAAAGGAAGGAAAATGTAACTAATTTAAGAAAAGAGAAAATGAAATATATAATTAGATTAGTCTAGTAAAATTATTTCAGAATATATAAAAAGTAAATTTTAGAGTAGACAACATTGAAGGAATATAATTACCGTTATATTAAATAATATTAAAGAAATTGATACAGAAATATGGTGAATATTATTTACAATATTTATTTATAGATGCAGAATATAAATAATGGCGTAAGCGTACATTAAAGTATATTTATACACCAAACTTCGTATAAATAATTATATCTGACAGCCATAAAAGATAATAAATTTACTATGCTTCTATTTTAATAGATATTATCAATTCCTATAAAATGACACTAAAATAGAGTGGAGTGTCATCAATATTATTATTATTATTATTATTATTATTATTAGCACCGCGTCTTACTACCCGTTCCGGTTATACGCACTTACGCTAACGTGTAATGGTAGGGTGATTATGAAATGAAATGGAGGACCTACAGTTTAACGTGGGATCCAAACCACGGTGGAGGCCTGGCATTTCCCCACATTCACAAGATGTCTTGTCAGGGGTGAAGGAAGGGTTTGGTAATCAGATAAATCTATGCCGGGACCGAGGAGTCATCAATATTGACCGCAAAAAAAAGTTTGTATTTTCCTTAAGTTTCTTTACGACAATATTCTACTATAGTAGCGTTTCGAACTGTCATAATAAATTCAATCTGTGATGTTACTACTACTTTATTTTTATCCGTGGTATTAAATGTGAACTTTCTGAACCTATTTATTGCATCAGCACATGATTTAGTAACTAACTTAATTCTATGTGAAAGGCTTAGACCCATTTTACTAACGGCAAATTTCACGCCCACAAATTGGGCGGGTTTGAAGCTTTCTCGTCTTTCTTCAATTATAAAGATACCATCAACTTTGCAATTTAATGTTTCCTATTTTGGATATAGTTTATATAATGTTTATATTATTAATTGGGGTATTTTATTTTTTGCAAAAAATAAACTTTTATTTGTTCAGATCCCCACGACCATCGCCATGTCAACAAGGATGACACATTTTGAAGAAGTCAAATATGTCCCTGTGGTGTTGTGGTTCTTTGTCATTACAGGTTTTGCCTGTTTCAAAAATTAATCTCTATTCACCAATAATCTTACTTATTTTAATTCAATATAAAGTGTAAAAATGGAAGGATAAACTCGATGGGCCGGCAGTGAACTTTTTTAAATTTGGAATACTTTTTTAAATAGGTTTATTGTGTTTTTGTACACGTCCTGCCTCTTACTACCCGTTAAGGATATCCACATACAGTAAATTAACGATTTTTTCCCCTTGGAAACTTGAAGTTCTGTACATTTCAAGGTAAGCATGGCGCCCAGGACACATTATTTTACATAGCACCGATCAGCATACCAATGATGACATAAAAGGAAATTATGTGGAAAACTTAATACTTCTTGTGAAACGACTTCCTGGATGTTAAGATTTCGTTGAAACGAAAATATACAAAAAGAAATCCAAGAATGAAATAATTATAAACACGATATTTTCTTTTTCCCGTGGTTTTTTTCCCTTTAATTCGAGTTTATGATCGTTCGAGGTGTGCCTTGTCCCGTTCAATTCGAAATATCGAGATTATTATATTCACACTAATATGGTAGGAATGAGAACGGTAGAATTAGGGGGGAAACGTTCCCGAATTTGATTAGAAGGATTATGAGAAACCATACAGGATAAAATTAAATTAACAAACCCAGCCAGGACTTTAACTCAGACCTCCCAATCACCTACAAATTGCATAGAATGAAACTGACAGTTTTATTCATGTTCCCACTGGAGGGGAGCAGCATCAAGGGTATTCTAATTATTATGGATGGGGAAATTGTTTTTTTTAATGCACCCTCATTATCATGGATAGATGATAAGAAAACAATACTAATAAATCACGTATGGAAAACCACCCTATATCTCTCCCTCTTCAAATTTCAAGCTTCGACATCTTGGCCACTAGCAATCCAGTCTTAAGAGACAGACGCATTACACTATGTGACCATTAGTGCGAATATATTTATGAGACAATATTGACACATTATACCACGTGACCATTGCTTATGTCATTGTAGTGTTATTGAAGTACGTTTGTTCAAAACATAAAATTACATAAATCCTAGATCTGTCTCAAGGACATATTATATATCCTCCATTTACCCTGTAAGGTAGAAAGATTACCTTGGTTCCACTGTGATGTAAATTATATCATACTGCCTTAGTGTAATAAGTCAAGTTAGACTGCTACTTTCCAGGCTAGACGAAGTGTACGTGATTGTAGTTAGAAGAAATAATATTAAATATCATATTGGTAATAAATTCTCTCTAGCATTTTAATTCTTAATTGTATGTCTAGACACGCACTACAATTTATTCTACAAACGTTAGTGAGAAATGTACACCAGAAATAAATATAATCTTTAATCTTTAGCTTTGTTACTGAGCTATACAGAGACTTTCTTAAGATCAATATAACACGGAATTTCACACGTCCCTGGATAGCTGATTTTATATAAAAGCTGTGAGTTTATCCAAATGTGCGGAGTTCAAATATATGTCAGAGAGCTTTTATCAGATAACATTTTTTGTGTAACAATATTACATTATTAATATATATATCAAGCGATAAGTCCACCTCTGCCATAGCATGGTCTAAGCCGGTGGTATTCAACTTGGGGTTCACACTCTCCCAGGGATACATGAGGACATCTTAGGGGGTGCCTAATATTTAAATATATATATATATATATATTATTTAATGAAAAACACTGAATAGTTAGGAGAAGATCTAGGGATAGCCACAAAATACCCGTACATAAGAACATGCTATCTGAGAGCGCCACTTTTTCTTTTCAAAATTGACTATACTTTATATATGGGGGTAAGCGAATAAAAAGGTTGAAAACCACTTATTTAAGGCATCTCTATCGCTTTTGATTGGGCGACAATCGTCAAGAGGTAAAAATTCAAATATGAACTGGGTACATAGAGGGTGCGTATTTACACATGTGATTTATCACTGTAGTTTTATTGTCACATATCCATGCTAGTGTGGTTGCTTTAAATTAAAATATACCTTTCTCATCCATATCCTTTTAATAGATCCTTTGTGCTAGACGTAAAGATTGAAAAAAAAGTTGCACCAAAACATGACTTACATGCTTTATCTAGTCCGACACCTTAGTTCAGTCGATAGTGTGTCAACCTAATGAGTTACGGGTTTTGGGTTTGATTCTCAGAATGGTCGGTAAATGTATAAATTATGAAATTAGGGCTTCTTATATAACAGTGGTGAATTAATGGCCGGGAAATTAGGTGCTGTATTTGGTCAAGAATTAAGTTATTATGTTGGTATAATCCGTAGGTTCAGTCATCTACATTCCGTTTACCCTGGAAGGTAGCATGCTTACCTTGAAAGTTTACATTATGGCCCTATATTACAAGCCTTAACATAGAGTAATACCATAAGGTAAGCTAATACCTTGCAGTATAAACAAAAATAAATGTTGAATATTCCAAATAAAAATAATAAAATAGCTTTACATATATCATCATAGTTAATATTACAGCTTAGCCCTAAAATAAAGTAATATCTTAGATAACCGCGAAGAATGGTATTATACGGGGTCACCCTAGGCATGTAGTTCGTTTCCACCCGACCAAGGTCAGAGGCTTCTCATATTTATTTTTTTATGACGAGATTGTCCGTGTGACCTGAATAACAAATATTACCTTACCGCGTCAGGGCGATTAGAACAACCTGTCCCAAAGGTCATACAGTACATCCAATTCGTGGTAGAGGCGTACGATAGTAACGTTGATTATCAATCAACCGGCCCGCCCTCATCCGCCCCCTGCCTGATGACTCTTACTCTAATTAAACCATTAGGGTGTGGTCCAATTGGTCTCTGTAATAGCACTAAAATTTCTACAATGCTCCCACACTCACTAGCACACGCTATTTAGTCTGGCATTGAAATCTGCACACGATGTTAATGGCTCGTATTATAATTATTGAGCTTTGCCTAGTCCTGGTAAGGGAATCTTCACGTATAAATTTGTTCACACCTTGTAAATATTAATTAGTATAATATGTACAGCAGTACGTGAAAGTATGTCATGGTTATTTCCAGAAAAAAAATCCTTAATTATCCTAATGATACACCCCATATATTTCTACTTCGTTTTTCATTGGGGAATTTAACATGAACTTTCAGAACCAATTGATTATATTATATTACAACTAAAATAACTCCAAAACAAACACAAAGTGTGATCTAATAATGGATTTTCAGCTTATTCAACGTGTTATCATTTGAAAAGATTATAAATAATCTTCTAAAAATACGTGTCTTAATTAATTACCATAATTACCATCTGATTACTATTATTATAATATTGTATAAAAACCTAAGTTTGCGTGATGTTTATATTCTAACTTATTTGTACCATTGGACCCACAGAATAGAATAAATGTCAAACTCATCTAGTATGGTTTTCAGGTGAATAGGTCAGGGTTCATTATAAGAGACCACAACTACACCGTCCTAACGCAGAGAGCGAGCAAGAGAAAAGCAGTAAATGGTTGTCAACATCGCCCAACAAAGTTAGAAGAAACTTGATGTGTCTACAAAGGACAAGCTTTGGTGTCTAATGGGAAGGAACTTTGGATGTGTTTTGTCAGAGATCAAACACACCTCTTTAAAATATAACCTAAAGTAGCCTTAGAACTAATTCGCACGTACCAACTGGAATCAAACCATGCTTTTCTAAACAAATAGCTAGCCTCACTGACCACTAGGTTGAGGAAATATACAGGTGATTCGCCTTACATTAGGCTCTCTTCAAAACAATTAAACTTCTTTTATGGTCTGGGCGAGGGGTTGGAAACCTTTTAGTAGTGTTGTTCCTGAAGTAATATTGCAAAGTTTTGTACAACTATTTAAATAAATTTAATTTGACATTGTAAAATATAAAATAATATGACAACATATGTCTATATCGAATACATTAAATAACTACTGTTTTTTAAACATTAAATATTTTAATATAAATCAGATAAAGCAGAATAAATACAAACGTTTGTGTTTTGCAAAATTTAAGCTCTGGATTTGATTTTATTCTGAAACGAAACAATTGAATCATTGAAACATAAAACACGTTATTAAAATTTTTACTTGAATCAAAGGTTTTATAAAAATTTCATTCAAACCGCTCGACATGCTATTGAAAATTGTCCTGCACGCCACAGGTTGCAGACCCCTTGTATAGGTTGATTAAAACCCAAGCAAGTAAGTCGGTACGCGCACAAAACTTTAATCTTGACTTATCTGGCTACTGTAATGTTTTCTTTCTTAAATGGATTACTACTCTTTTCCCACGTTAATGTGTGTGTATTTATTCTAAAATGTACCTTCCTCATACGTATCTTATTTGTTTGAATATACTGATAACTTGGACGGGTAGTAAAACGTAGATTGAATGGCTAGTAAGATGCTGTACACAATGGAATTAGTTAATTTAAAAAATAAAAATAAACAAAAGGTGCTAGGTTCAGAAGAAAAAACTAACGTGTTTAAAATTAAAATATAGGCCCACCAATAAAGAATGTCACACGATTCGCCAGGGCCAAATGTCCGACCAGAGGGGCTTACGTGTCGTGTTTGTTTGGATCAATAGAGGCAAGCTCTCGGTAGTGAAGTGCGGGTGAAGGGGACGGGGGGTGGGGGGGAGGGCTTGTTTAGAGGGAAAGGGGATCGCAACCCCCAGAGCTAACAGCGACCCATACACATGGGGTATGAGGGCCGGTCAAGTGGAATACGCCATCCCTACGTGTTTTTGGGTTTTTTTTACTGAGCAATCGACTGAAGGAAATATTTCGCGATTTTTACGACTTACTGTATGCAAATTTATTCTGATATTTACTGGCAACCTGAAAAGTGTTGGACTATTCTCTCCCCCTTTCTGCCCCATTCCCACCACCCCCACTAACCTACACCCCACACCCCCACTCTCTTAAAAATACAATAAAAATAAGCCTCTACCAAACAGAAAAATATTATTGTTTTAAAATCTTAATTTTTATTTAAAATAAATAGAGAATTATTTACAAAATCTACATTTTGCATGCGTATAACACGAGTATTTATCAATTAATTTTAATGAATAATATTGACAAAGTTTTATTGGTTTTTAAAAATTATTGTAAGATAATACGTATGATAAATAATATTTTGACAAATTTTATCTTAGATGTATCTTAAATTTAAATTGTTTAATTTATTTGACTCTTAAATAGTAATATTTAAAAAAAAATTAACTACACATATTTGACTGGTTTTTTTAAATGACAAGCTCAACCGATAAGCAGACCTCCCAACTTTGATCCAAAAAACCTTAAAAACATATTTTAAACTACTCCTCCGAAAAAAAAATGACGAATGGTGTTGCATCCCTTAACTTGTCATCCTCCTCGATTTGACCATTTAACAATTCTTCTAGTACTGAAAAAGGGTATCACCTTGACTAAATTTGGTAGAATGTATTTTTTAAGTTAAAATAATCCCAAGTTTGATTCCAAGCATGCCCAAAAAAGTCTGTATTCAGGATGAAGTCGGGAATTCCCCTTTCAAAGTTATAAATTAGCGTCCCAGGCACTGAGTGTTGAGGCTACCATATTATTCAAATATCTTATAAGGAGTGTGCTTATCAAATGAATCGGTTTGGAAAGCGCACGTTAAATACCTCAAATAAAATCCGTAGTTTAAAAATAACCAAAACACTTGCAATAAAGCAAAATCGCTAATAATTATATTATTATTTATTTAAGTGATAATTAAAATTCTTGAGGCCTCTCCCGGTGACTAACTGGTTAAACTAAGGTCAAGACATCCCTGGTTTGATTCCAAGTACTGCGTACTAAGATATTTACTCTGTATAGACGGTATGGTTTTGATATCCAATCAGTAATTAATAATACCTAGGCACTACGGCTGCGTGTGTAATCTTAGGCATACTGTTTTAGGTTAGGTTAATATATGGGTTGTGTGTTGATATGAGCTGTGCATTCAGAAAGTACACACATTTCTATAGTAAAAGTGTCTGGACGAATATATCTGAGTAGTAAATCACTACAGAGAATTTGATCACAAATAAATTGATGAATTTACTAACTGAATTAACAAATAATATATAATAGGATTTTGTAGATATTGTATATTAAAAGTTAAAGAGTAAATATGTTGTACATAAAATTTATCATACAAAATTAATATTTGACCAAAAGCATAATAAATACAATTTTATGGAACACATTCACAAAAATAAAAAATTAACTTTTTTTGCTCCAAATTATTTTTTGTTTTTATTAACTATGATAGTTTTGTAAAAATATATGGTATATTATAGGCATACACTGATAAACAAATTTAATATTTTTAAAAATATGTTATTGCTATAAACATGATAGTAAAAGTAAAACTCCTTGTCATTGTTTTATGAGCGATCCTCAACGTGTATCTTCTGAACACACTGAGTTTTTCATGACTTAGAAACTAGACTAATATTAAAAACATACCCAAAAACCAATCCACCTGCTAAAAAATTCACCAATGATAAATTGTTGGTCTTGTCAGGAACTGAAATCTAAACTCATAGAACTGATGAAAAATCCACCAGTGACTGAGCTAAGGTGTTAGATCTGTGGCAAGAAGAATATTAGTTAAACTAATTAAGATGTTAAAGCAAGAATTTGTAGTTGTGAGTTATCTTAAGACTTACATATATGATGCATGGTTTCCTTTTTTTGAAAATTCTGTTTTAATTCTAGCCTAGTCCAAGGTATTTGGCTCGCAGTTGACTGGACACATATGTCATGGAATCCGAGTTTCGAATTTCATTTGGGTGTTCTTGGGGTGGGTTTTTTTAAATATATTTTTTTCACATTTGTTTTTCAATTCCCTCCCCACAGTATTACTGGTGCCCTTTTTTTTTCAGACAACCTTAATCATCCTTTCTCTTCAAAATCGGGACGTTAATAATCATGGTGTTAAACGTAATAATAATAATGAAATGAGAGAAAATATAAGTGAGTTTGGAAGAGCAATGGTACACTAAGCCAAAGGTCCAAGGTTGTAATCCTTTACATAAAAACCAGCATATAAAATGATTTTAAACAAAAATAAATTTGTTAGCAACATTTAGACATGTTAATCATGGCCACTCTGAAAATCGTGAAGGAAAATAAAATGTGAAACCCGTTGTTACATATTGTTTTATTTTCCATGAACTACTGAGTCACGCATCATGCATCACATGGCATCAGATTGGTCGTTGTGTTTTAAACATGACAGGGCCAGACGTCTAGGCGTCGTTTATGTTGCAAATGGCCCAGAGAGTTCATGACACGAGTCATGAGAGTGGCATTTATGGAGAGCGACACTCAGATTTCATGGAGAGGGTATTAATGGAAACTGGACTAGATAGCTAACAAACGCGTCAACTAGTAACAGAAAAGTGCTATCGTCTGAAGTGAAAATGAAATGGGATTGTATTTATTTTTCGTGTGAATTATATTTAGGGCACATCTACCAACACATCGGAGAATGTGCGATATATTAAGAGATAATGTGTGAATAATATCTAGCATAGAAGACAAAAGGGATGGGAATTTCAAAAAATGAAGCACCACTGAAAATCAAAATTGGAGAATCATGAGTTAGAAAGTATAGAACAGTTCAAGTACCTGGAAAGGATGCCTACCGCACTAAAGAAATTTGGTCGAGGATCACCGTGGCCAAGGAAGCTTTCAACAATAATACGTTACAGTTTACCAGCAAGTTGAGTTTGTAACTGAGGAAGAAACTGATGAAATACTACATTTGGAGTATCACCCTGTATGGAGAAGAAATTTGTATTATTAGGAAGATGGAAAATAACTATTTGGAAAGCTTTTAAATATATTGTTGGAGAATACTTGACAAGATGAAGAGAGACAGGGTGATAAATTAATAAGTCCCATTAAGAGTGGGTGAGAAGAGAAATATTTTGGTCGTGATTCATCGGTACAAAGCAAACTGGATCGGACACATACTTAAGAGGAACTGTCTTCTGCACGACGTCATAGGAGGCAAGGTTGAAGGGAAGAGTAGCTTAGGAAGAAGGAGAATTCAAATAATTGGCGATTTGAAGGACAGAATAAACTTCTGGGAGGAATAAGAGAGCATGGTGCATTATGGTGCATTGGTGGTCTAATTTCACTGACAAAAGGAAAGGAGCTGTCGCAAGACAGAACACCTAATAATATATATTTTACAGGGTGTCCAACCAAACTATATTTTTAAATTCCCTGATTTTTCCTCGGTTTCTAGAGCCAATTTTCAACTTTTCCGGTCGCAATATATTACAAACCTTATTTTATTAAGATCGCAACTTGCTGCATTAATACTTTTAGACACATAGATAATATGAAATTGTGTCACTCTGTGGTTGAGTTATTGGGAAGTGCGATTTTAGTTAGATTTTAGTGTTATTATATTGAGACATTAAAATATTTCCTTACACCAGTACAGTTTAATATTATTATGAGATACATTCTTTTTTAGTTTCTTCTTCCTATAACGTAATCGAATTCTTGCACATACGCGCAGTAATGACTTTTCTTTATCTGAAGGCATTCAAATATTGGTGGAAAGAAGACCCAAAGATCACCTGTTGACTTCGAGAATCTAGATTAGTATCCTCAATTGTGCTAAAAGAGATTCTCGCTGAGTATTAACTGGAACAAAGGGGCTTATTATTTAAGTGCATACGTGAAAATTACAGAAATTTTATCAAATTTCCTTCCCTGACCAAGAAAATTCCTTGACTTTTCCTGTTTTCCAGGTTTTTAATGTCAGTGTGTAAGTATAATAAAATGTGTAATCTTGGGTGGCTGAAATAAAATTATCATTAGTAAAGTTTGACAATTATTAGAAGTCTGACACATAGGACAGTCGGTTGCGCATTTTTCAATTGAGATAAGAGTCCCAGCATTTCACATGTGGACTTAGATATATAATATTGTTTTATCATTCTTATTTTTAACTCAACTGCATCTTACTACCCATCCATCCTGAGTTCATTTTAATTGCACTAATGGGATCGTGAGGAAGAAGGTATAATTTAGATTAAATGTACCCGTATTTTCTTGGGGAATGGGGGTGATAATGAGAACCATTAATAGGAAAAACCACCCTTAGTAGGCTACACCTGGCATGACCTTACCGCTATCAGGAAACCTATATAAGCCTGACATTAAGTCAACGCACCCACCTTTAAAGGTGTGTATATATTTTAAAGGCCTACATTTTCCCGGTGATGTATTGATGATTTAGACGGCGCTGTGTTTGTTCCAGAGTTAAATTATTATTCTATAAATCGTGTTTTGATATAATCAGTTTAAAAATGCCCGTTAAATATATCAATTAAAAAACCAAATGAAGTCATTCGGAAAGAATTATATATGAATGGATGCAACACCACGAACTCGTGCCATTACTAAATTATCAAAATAAACGTATTATCACCCTCAAGACTGCTAAGACTTTATTATTAATATTATTATTTTATTTATTCACATGGTGAAATTAAGGCGTAAGCCTCCTCTTAAATTTAACCATGTCTTAGGTTGGCATTACACTGCATTTATCAATTATTATCATAAAATAAAACAAAGGAGTCAAGTATTTGAGGAAAACATACACATGGACATAAAACATATAAACTATTGCAATGAGATAAATACGTAAAATACCACTTAGTAAAGAGAACAGTCGCATAAAGTCGATGCTTCGTTCACTCTCACCCCTTCACGTCCATTCCAATAACGCGTGTATTCTATCAGGTTTAAGCCAAACCGGAAAAAAAATAATTTAAAAAGTGGTAACCAACCCACATGCTGATGACCAAAACTGACTCAGATAACAGAATAAAAAGAGGAAGAGAGATGAATAAGACGGAGAAATCAGAAAGACAGAGAGAAGCACTGCCACCAAAAATAAGATCAATAATACAGCGTATTTCTGTATTCCCCGTCTCTTTTCGTCTTCCAGATCCTTTATAGTCGTCACTTTCTACCTCCCACAAGTCGTGACCCACTTTTCTAGAAGACATGGAACTGTAAAAACCATTCATCTCCATCAAATAGTAGTTAGGAAAAATATTTATGAATTTTGAGGTTTAACCTTAATTTAACCCTTTTTTCTATGTTTTCCAACTCAAAGAACATTAAGCGTTGAATACTTACCCATATCATATATATAGACTCTGATCTAAGAATAATAAAAATTTTAAATAGTAGTAGGTGACCTGGTGGTCTAGGGGTAAGGTGTCGGATTTCTGTGCTGGGGTTTGGAGTTCAATCCTCGGTCTCGGCACAGATTTATCTGATTACCAAACCCTTCCTTCACCTCTGACAAGACATCTTGTGAATATGGTGAATGCCAGGCCTCCACTTCATCTCACAATCACCCTACCATTACACATTAGCGTAAGTGCGTATAACCCGAACGGGTAGTAAGACGCTGTGCTAATAATAATAAAAATAATGTATATTATAGTGAAGGACGTTCTCCAGGGACAAAGCTAAGAGTAAAAACTACTTACTATAATAGCCGTGATTTCACTTTTCCCAATGGTATCAAGGATTCATATTTTTAAGGAAAATAAAACGACACATTTCGGGTGGACCTTCCATCCCTCTTACCCCCTTATTTCTCACCTTAACCCTCTTCGTTACACCCAAACCAACTACAGTGTTCTTTTGCTCCTTGTAATTTAACTACTTTAAATTTGATACATGTTTCAATTTTGGAGACCGTTACGTTTTTAAAAAAATCCTGTTTTTTTATAACTATTTGACATAGTTGCATTAATATAAAGTCACATTGATTTCAGAATTAATAGTACCTCGCACCTATTTCCCAATGAGGTAAGATTAGATTTCGATCCTCTCTAGTATTCTAACCAGTTTTTCCTAAAAAGAATTAACTTCACTAATGAATTCATTTAATCCAGTGATTACCAAACTGCGAGGTGCGCCAACACGGGGCAGGAAAGTGGAGCGAGGTATCCTATAAGGTGATGCCAAAAAGTTTATTAATTTTAGAAAGGCCACTTTTTCTAAAACGGTTGGCTAAAAACAAACAAATAAATAAAAAATGTGTACTGAATTCACAGTTGTTGTTTTTTCTTTAAATCGCAACTCTGAGGAAAGAAAACCAGAAAGCGCTTCCACCTCCGTGGTCTGGTGGTGGCCACCAGTGAACAAACATTATCAAATGCAGTAGCCCAGGGGTTCTTAAAAACAAATAAAGAATTTTCTAAAATGGACTCACGAGGTCTGAGATAACTCTGGTGGGGGCTCTGTGGAGCCGAGTTTGAAAAATGCTGCAGTAGATATTATCCTGACTTTGTTTGGAAAAAAACTTCAGAAAATTCAAACATATTTCTTTAAGGCTAACGTTGATAGCATTTTACTATATTATGTGTGCTATTTTAAAGCAGTGATAATATCTATCAAAAATGACAGCTGCAGATAACATGACGATGTATGAATACATTTTAAATTGTTTTGGTAGCTTTGGTAACTACCAAATACTGTTCTTCGTCCCAGAATTAAAGTACATATAAGTAGTTATTAATTGTGAATTGGAGAAGAATAAATCACACTAGGCTGTCCCACGTAACTGTTTGTGTCCCCAGTTATTAATTTATATCCAATGGACGTATTTTCACCAAACTTTGGTACACGAAGAGTAAACCTCAAGGATCCCTTCAGTTTATATTTTATCGCCTTCTTTGAACAAGAATGGTATTGAATTATAAAATAAAAACAATGTCGAGCAAACAAGAACAAATTGTTTTGAAATTGTATTAATAAATCATAACTATTACAATTTTTTATGTTTCTAAAATAATCAAGCGTAATAGAAATTAATATAAAAAAGAAGGGTTATAGTATAAATAATTTAAAGCCTCTGGATAAATCTATATAATCTAAATATATTGACAATAACTCAATTTATTCTAAGGAAATTTCTCTAGCCTGTATAAGAAACAAATATAATTTGTAAATCTAAACATTTAGAATTTAGATCATATTTTCTAAAATAAACATTTAAATTTGTTTTGTTTTGTATATTTATGAATTATATTAACAAATCAGGTGGATAATGTAATAATAAAAATATAACTTTCAACTAACCAATCTCAACAAAATCATTTTATAAATGTTTATTTTAACAAACGTGATATAAATACTAGATGTTTTTCTTTGAAAATATTAGCTCTATTTCATTTTGTAAGGTGCGTCCTTTGTACTATTTTGATTAATGCAATTTCTTTTAACTCAATGGCGTGAGCCCAAGATCTAGCTATACCAACCGAGTGGCCAACACTGTTAGCGATGTTAGTGTTAACATTTCCTTCTTGGAAAATCGCAAAGCAATTCAACTTATCGAATAAGATCTCCCAGTAGTCAGGCAGTCAACCGCTCAGTTAAGAATAAAATTGTATTATATTATTTATAATCATGGATAGTAAAAAGCTTATCAGTACTTTCTTCTGATAAAGATCTTTGTTAGATCCTAGATCCTTCTCAAGAATATTACATTACTGAAAACATTTGTGAAGAAATATAAAATATCTTATTAAATTTATCAACCGAGCAAGATACATAGGCACTAGGTATATATCATCGAGTTTTAGAGCTAAGTTTACTAATAAAGCTAACTTCCTAGAGAGTTTTGCGTGTGACATTATGAAACAACGCACTTCAACACTGCATTGCAACTGCTATTGACTCGATTATATATCACTTGCTATGTGAACAACACAGTGCTTGCCGCTACCCGCTGAACAGTTACATTTCCTCTTAAATTTTCTTTACTCATTCCAATCACATTAGTATGATTATTATATATGCGTGCAATCCAAATAGGTAAGAAAATGTAGTACTTTTGTTGCAATTTTTGTTGTCGTTATTTTTCAAAAATAAATGTTTTATACAAACATGCGCACGCATCTTTAAATAGCTGCTTGGTACAAACAATGTCCGACGACTTTGAAACTGTCTCTTGATATAATAATGTGAGCTGATGGGGTTATATAGCCTTGAGCCGGTCTTCTACTGCGCGCTTGACTCCAAAGATGACATTTTATGCCAAGGAGAGAGCGATAATTCCCTCGTCACTGTTTATCGATCGTCCTCCAAGAGAGCCACTATGCTACGTCTATGACGTCACGAACTATTAACTACGACACAGCAGCGGCGATGGTAGCCATTAGGGGAGTTCCCCGTGAACTTAGAGCATGTGTGCCAAGGGGGGGTAAGGGGTGGTGGCGGTATACCAGTCCATCAATACTCTCTCCCCCACTTGTGCTGTTAGTAGCTAGGAGATATACTTCACGGTCGTTGAGACATTAACAAACTACTTCTGAGTGGCTATGGTTCAACTCCAGGTGGAGCCTTTACATGTATTTTTATTGAAGGTTATCAGGTTTAAATCTCCTTCTCCCAGTGATATTTATGGTATTGTTAGTTTTAGTGTCTTTGACTGTAAAGACAGTGTTGTGTCTAAGCCCCAATAAACAATACACTGATTTTCTTTTATCTTTTGTGCACACCGATTCATACTACTCACTAAGTCTACTAATATAGGCCTATTAAGAATTGGTAAGGTATAATGTATAGAAAATGTATCCACATTTGTGAGGATGTATAGTGATGAACCACTTTGGAAAAATCCCCCTCAGTACTTTAGACCAGGATTTGAATCCCAATCTCTGCCGTCATAGTCTGTCCAGTCTTTTGTGAGAGTGATGCCTCAGAGCTTATACCATGTGACTACTGAGCAGGTTTTTCCTTAGTAAAAAACTGCAAGATATTTATGGTAAAAATCCTATTTTTGTAATATTATCTTAAAACATGATCAGGTGTTTTTATTTTTATTATTTATCACCGCGTCTAACTATCCGTTCAAGCTATACGCTTATGTACTAATTATGCTAATGGGTCAGGAATGTATAAGGTTGAATTTAGAGTAAGTGAGCCCGCATTTGTGTAGAGGGAGAGTGGATAACCCATTTAGGGAGAACAACCCCCAATTCACCCGACCGAGATTCGAACCTCGATCATCCCGTCCTCGGCAGTCTAGCTCAACATGAAACTAGCGCGTCAGTTAACTATGCCACCGTGTCTGGTATTAGTTGTTACATAATCTCCAATTGTACTGTGAATTTTGTTACACGATCAAACTTGATCATAATCTCTTTCGTGCTACTGGTAAATTATTGACCTTTTGTTTATGTAAGTCGCCTAGTGATATTATCAAAGGTCAACTTTGGGGTCAGATATACTAGAATTCACAAGGATCTAGCAGGTCAGATTAAAATAAAAACACATGTGAAATACTATTTAAACTAAATCATAAAAAAGTAAGTGATTAACCAATTTAAATACATTGGTTTCAACTATAAAAACTGAAAGATTGTCAAAAATCGTAATGATTTGCAATACAAGAAATCAGACTCATTAATGCATGAAAACAGCCAGATAGATTATTTTAAATAAGTATACTTTCCGTGCCCTATACTTCAGTGGTTTCAACCCTCTTATAATTAAAGAACCGTAAAAATTGTTCATTTCATATTAAAAACTGGTTACGTAGTGAGACTGTGTACAAGCCCAGATTTTTCCTTATCAGACCTAATTTGGTTCAAGTTCATATTCTAGACTTAAATTCACAAACAATACACCCCTTCCAGGTGTATAGGCTCAGTGCGAATGTTGCCGAGCCGCGAACCACTGATTAGGAACTACTTTCATATTTTAAGTTTACTACTGCTACCAAAACAAACAGCTAGATCTGATCCAACATATCCACGACTGCTAGTTCTGATATTATTTATGAATAATTGGATTTCAATGGGATAATAAATTAAATAAATAGAGGTACTGTGCTAGTCCGACATATAAGTAATAAGCAATCGATCATTTAATGCTAGTATGCCTACTGACTGTCAGACACAGATCAGCCTAAACTAATAATAAGGAGGGTAAATGCATTAATAGCCACGTCAGAATTCAGTTGAAAGCCAAAATAAGTTAGTCTTATAGCCATGGTGCTGGTATAAACTATAATCTTATTAGTAAAATCTATTATAAAATCACAGAAATATGTTTTGACATAATAGTATAAATATTTATATATAACTACTTTAAAAAAATATATTTATCACTTTATACAAACGACAAATTAAAAATATACAAACAATAAATTTAGAGTATTAATCATAATTAAATTCACTTAAATATAGATGAAAAATGTACTCAAGGATACATAAATTGTACCTGGTATGGCAATGCTCTTACAACTGAGCTATCGAAGACTCGTCCCGTGCTCTAGGTCACTCTTCACTAATATTTTAAGGCAGTCTTTGTGATGAACGTGTGATTTTATCGGCTCCAAGAGCTATTATTGGAAATTGTATCCACCGGTGACTCGAGGTCGGCTTTATGCTTTCGGCTCATACAAGATACTTTTTCCAAAGACCTAAGTAGAATATTAAACACAGTTTTGCTTCATATTTAATATGTGTTAAATTTAACCGAAACTTGGATAATCAAAAACCACAAACCCTTTAGTAAACGTGATAAAATTTAAATAGCTCGATTACAGATCTAGGGAGTTCTGGCTTGATGCCATACATCTGCCTGAACTAATATATTGTTTAAGTTTATACTCAGATCCAGATATATGGTATAATAGAGTTGTATTTGTAAAGCAAGGTGTTATGTCATAGGTATAGCTACGTTGATTCAAGGGAAGAACCTAGTGTTATAATATTGTATGTGTCTAAATATATCCGACCCCTTAGCTCAGTCGGTAGCGTGTCTACCCACTGAGTTAAGGGTCTGATTCCCGGCATGACCACAAAATTTATCATTGGTGAAATTTGAGTTTACCCTTTCACATTGATAAATTAACAGCCGGGGACTGGATGTTATTCCTTGCCTTGTCTTAAGTTATATTATAAGGTATCATATGAAGCTACGACAGGCCTAGCCAGCCGGTAGTGAAAAAATATATGGCTTGAATAAAAAAAATTGACCCAAACCACCAACTGAAAACAGAAGTGGTTGTAAAAATGTGTATACATATATATATATACAACTTACTTACTGCTTACTATATCCGAAAAGTATTTTTATTTTTATGTATTTTTTGTAGAAAATACTGTTAAATGATGTCAGTAATTTTCAGGCAAACTGAAATTTCATAAAGTAATGTATCGAGTGAAGAAATAGCACTGAACAAAGTCCAAGTCAGGTGTGTTGATTTGTTAGCAAGGATTACAGTTGCCGTAACCTAGCTTTGTGTCTGACGAATCTCGTGCTGTAAAGAAGATAGAATGCGGCGTTGATAGATAGTGGCCTCAGTAATATGTATCTCGCACGGCGCGTCAGTTTGTAAACACAGTACAACAAGTTGTAAAAATAATAATTCTTGGATATGATTATCTCATTTTCTCGTTGTTCCTCAGCCGGGAGAATAAATGGGTATAAAGTGGCCGGGCAAAGAATAATTTACGATAATGGAACCCAAAATCAATCAAGGAAACGTAATTTGACAATAGTACGACGCGTAGAACGGTCTTTTAAAAGCAAATAAGACCAACCATGTATATACTGTACGTGTAAGAGTAATATTAATACCAGCTAGTATGTCGAGATTAAACATTTAACCTCGAACCGAAAAAGATAATCCTAGGAAACTGACCTTAAAAAATCTGAAGTGGTCTGACACTCACTTGTTTTCAAAGAGCCGACAAGAGTGAAGGTGTAGAGTGTTTGTATGATTTATAAAATCTGAAGTGGTCTGACGCTCACTTGTTTTCAAAGAGCCAACAATGAGTGAAGGTGTAGAGTGTTTGTATGATTTATAAAATCTGAAGTGGTCTGACGCTCACTTGTTTTAAAATAGCCAACAAGAGTGAAAGTGTAGAGTGTTTGTATGATTTATAAAATCTGAAGTGGTCTGACGCTCACTTGTTTTCAAATAGCCAACAAGAGTGAACGTGTAGAGTGTTTGTATTATTTATAAAATCTGAAGTGGTCTGACGCTCACTTGTTTTCAAAGAGCCGACAATGAGTGAAGGTGTAGAGTGTTTGTATGATTTATAAAATCTGAAGTGGTCTGACGCTCACTTGTTTTAAAATAGCCAACAAGAGTGAACGTGTAGAGTGTTTGTATGATTTATAAAATCTGAAGTGGTCTGACGCTCACTTGTTTTCAAATAGCCAACAAGAGTGAAAGTGTAGAGTGTTTGTATGATTTATAAAATCTGAAGTGGTCTGACGCTCACTGGTTTTCAAAGAGCCAACAAGAGTGAAGGTGTAGAGTGTTTGTATGATTTATAAAATCTGAAGTGGTCTGACGCTCACTTGTTTTCAAAGAGCCGACAAGAGTGAAGGTGTAGAGTGTTTGTATGATTTATAAAATCTGAAGTGGTCTGACGCTCACTTGTTTTCAAAGAGCCGACAAGAGTGAAGGTGTAGAGTGTTTATATGATTTATAAAATCTGAAGTGGTCTGACGCTCACTTGTTTTCAAAGAGCCGAAAAAAGTCGGTGATTTCTAAACTCAGTTATCTAATGCCATTCATTTGACGTATTAGATTAATGTAAAATGTAAGTGATGTAATGATTCAATCAAGTTGTTAATTCGATAAAGTGATCGCTCTAGTACCCAAAGGTTCGATATAATGGTGAGGCACCACACTATCCACCTTCTTATCTTCTGATTCCTGTTTAAATTGCAAATAGCTTGTGTTGGTGTTAGAGCGTATTGATAGATACACTATTAACATAAGGGGAGCTATGCAAATAAACAAATTGCTAAATTTTACTTGTACTGCACACTTGCATTGATGACCACACGATCTAAAGTGTCAGAATAGCAAGATACTGGAATACCGTTCACTTAGGCGCACTGGTGAATGGTTTCTAACATGCCATTGATGATTTTTCTGTTTTTTATCCTCTCTTCATGCTAATGCGGGCTCATATCCTATTAACAGACTTTCTCAGCCTTGCTCTTTAAATGTATACGTTTATAGCATTGATGTTAAACGTTAGAGTTAAATGTTCCATACACTTTCTTTTTGTGCAATTTATATTAACAAAAAAATGCTTTAATTAAGACCCAGATGGGCACAGTAGACTATAGATGGAGTAGACTATTCTCCCTGCCACACCATCTGTCAGTCATTCCACACCACGATTGCTCTTTTATTTTCTGAAACGTTCGCACTTGTGCAATCGCAAGTTGTTGTTTTTTAGGTGACATAGTTTCGTACCCATTTACAAACAAACGTCCCGGGAACAATACAGTTTGAGGGACAGAGAGTTTGAAACGATGCTTTCAACCGTAAACCACATAACATTGAACATAAAGCTGTATTATATATATGTGACTGAATCTACACTAGCATTTAAAACTCTGCATGATCAACACGTCTAAATGGGACAGACACAGTTATATGCACCGATCCAAAAGTCAGATTTTGATAGGAAAATCTTTTTAACAATTACAAAAATGTACTAAACAATAATTCTCGTATATTTGTACGGCAAGTCATGTGATCTGAAGCTGATATTTTTTTATAGTTAGTACCAAATCTATAAATTATAGGTGGGGAAAATGTTGGCGTGTGGCGCGTTGGGCAGGTCCGATGCCGCATTCAACGTTTCCCACGCCTGGCTTTATGCACGTCTGCAATGCTCCCCTTTGCTCATTATGAGCCCAATTATTATTATTATTATTATTATTATTAGCAACGCGTCTTACTACCCGTTCGGGTTATACGCACTTACGCTAATGTGTAATGGTATGGTCATTGTGAGATGAAATGGAGGACCTACAGTTTAACGTGAAATCCGAACCACGGTGGAGGTATGGCATTCCTCACATTCACAAGATGTCTTGTCAGAGGTGGAGGAAGGGTTTGGTAATCAGATAAATCTTTGCCGGGACATGAGCCCAATTCATGAGCGAGTATAACGTTGTGTATAGTTTGGCTATAAACAATATAGTAGAGTTTTTCTTTCTTTTTTTAGTACCACTTATGGACTAATTACGCTAATGGGTTAAGGTTGAAGTAGGTTGAATCCAAAGGAAGTGTACCTGCACTTACGGGGAGAAAGAAATATTGAGAAACCATTTGAGGAAATCCAACCTCAGTACACCCGACTGGGATTGAACTCCAATCAACCCGTCATTGACAGCTTAGTCTAGTATGTTGCGAGATTGACGTCTTATACTATGTGATCACCAAAGTGGGCAGGATAGTTGGGTTTTTTTAAATTTATATGAGGTATTTAATATGAACTTTCTGAACCGACTGATTATTACAGGCCACGACTTATGATTTAGCTTAACTCTATAACAAACACAACATTTAGACCCCATCATTTAATTTATCAATGTGGAAAAGGAAACCCACATTTCAGCTCAGCTACCGACTAAGGTGTTGGCCAGTTAAGATTGTAGTTGATACCAAAACATTTATAAAGAGATTTAACCGATGTGAAAACTTATAAGTTCAAACTGACTGCTCAAGTGCCGTTCAAAGTATGTATTTCATTAAGAACATGTCTAACGTGGCAGGTTACGACGTCGTAAATGCTTGTGAATAGTTACCCTAATACTAATAGCACTCATAGTACCATGATTGTATACAAGGATGGTGTGTGGAACTTTTTCCTGCGAACTATGCTACTCCTAAATCGAACAAAATAAATAGGGTGATTTTATCTAATATTTTTATGATACGCGTTATGTAAACCAATTTGTGGAGAGTATAACGGTCTTGGCTAATGTAAGAGTAGGATGTAATAATCCCTCAATTAATCCTCCTGTCTAAAAATCCTTGATCTGAATAAGCGAGATGTGGAACCAATTTATTAGGGCTTATAAAACTTAAACAGACATCTTCCATGTTCTATATTAAGTTAAAAAAAACTAGAGATAATTTAAATATTAGTTAATGTCACTCCAACAATGAGATTAAATATCAAGTTTGTTTGCAAAATTCTAACTTCAACATTTGGACCAATCGATTATACCCACACAAGAAATCATAATAAAATATATGGCAGACAAGGCACCCAGTCCCTCGGATGATCGTAAGAAAGGAAGACTCAATTTAATCAATGAAACATTTTCCGCCACGCCAAATATCAAACCCTAGACTACTACTTCAGTAGACAAACGTGCTACTTAAAGTGATATGTCTGATTTCCAAAACCTATGGCTTTAATTCCGTGAAGATTTTATTGATTTTGTCAAAACGGTGACCTTTTAAAATAAATTGTATTGTACGCAGTAGTGTATTAATCACAACTTATGAAAGTGGGGAATGCCAGGCCTCCACCGTGGTTTGGATTCCACGTTAAACTGTAGGTCCTCCATTTCATCTCACAATCACCCTACCATTATATCACCCTACCATTACACATTAGCGTAAGTGCGTAAAACCCGAACGGATAGTAAGACGTGGTGCTAATAATAATAATAATAATAATAATATGCAGTACATAGTTTATTGATCCTTTAAAAATGAACGTATTTACTTAAAACTAGTAAAGTATGTGAAAAGAAATAATATATATGGTTGCAGAAACATATTGATAAAAAAAATAGCATCACCGTTCACCAAAGAGCATAACAATCGACTTCCAATTTCCCAGACCTCCATTTAAAAAATATATTTGCTTTTAGCTCAGAAAATATTGGTTTTATTCAAATACATTTTTGGTAAAAGTGTCATATTTTGAAAAGTCATACAACTTTTCTATGATAAGCTATTCAGTATCTAAAATATTTTCTAATATATGATCCAACTTTAATATATCCTCTTATGTAAAGTACCCTATAAATAATTTTTCTGGAATAATTATAGGTGCCATTTTATTTATGATGTTAAACAGTGCCTGGATAAAAAATTTAGTCAAAATTGTTAAATACTATTTTTATTTTAAAAAAATATCTCTATTCACCCTTAATTTTAAGCTTGGATAGATCATTCCAACTTCTAGATGAATTTATGAAAACCCTAGATACTAGGTTTTAGTCCAATCGGTAGCATGATTTCGGCTCTAGATAAAGATACAGAGACAGATAGACAAACGGCACCGCGAGAATAACTTTTTTTGCTTTCAGAGGGTCAAGAAACGTTGATATCAATAAATATGTTGGAATTGAGGTTTTTTATAATCACAATACTTCCTTTCTCCAAAGGACTGCGAGAAAGTAAGATCAATCTAAACAAAAGCTACTTACTCAAGATCACTTCTTATTGGTTGTAAGCTCCTTTATAAGAGGTGAGCTCTGAATCACTCACACCACGCGTTAAAGTGAAGACTAAATATCAGACTACTAGAGAAAAAATCTCTCAAAGAAGTTTGAGTATCGTCTCAAGTGCAGTGAGACTCCATGCTCTTGGTAAATATCAAATCTTCCGAAAAATGTTTAACATAGAGTTGATAGTTCATAAGAAAAATTGAAACTTTTACAAATGTTTTCAAGGTAAATTTTGAAAAAAAACGTGATTTAGATTATTTAATAGTTTATTTATTTTTTTTGTAAAAAAAGAAATGTTTTTTTTTAGTGTTTAGGAAAAAAAGTATTCCCAAAAGTGTTTATCTGTTTACTGAACTCTTTAGTTTTCTACATTACTTGAAAATATACTGATTTTTTTTAAAATATGTATAAAGAAAAAATTTGTTGTAACATTTTCTACTAACAAAAACGAGGGCCGATAAAACTCTCGTATATACAGGGTGGTGCGTTGTAACGGGCGATTTTGAATCATTCATTTCATGGCCGTAGTTTAAGTTTGCAGGACTGTGATGACATCATTATGTTCCCCAGTCAATGCCGTTTAGTAACCATGGAGCAGTTGTCGGGTGTGCATCTAGCGTTTGCAGTAAAATCATTTTATAAAAACAATAATTGTTATGAAGGTGCACCACGAGAATTTCGGCATCACTTTAAACTTCGGCGTCATTATCCGGTTCTATCATCTCACGCTTTAAAGACATTGGTTCCAGTCTTTGAAACAATAGGTTCAGTATTGAGAGAGAAGCATCCAGGGCCAAGAAATAATGTTCGAACGCCAGAAACTGTCGAAGCTGTCAGAGCTTCATTCCTGAGGAGTCCACAGCATTCTGCACAGCAATATGTAGTGTCGTTAGGTTTATCTCGGCGCACTTTGGCCAGAATATTGTTCTCAGATTTAGAGTTACATCCGTACAAGATTCAGGTAGTCCAGGAAATAAATGCCTGTGATTTCAATAGAAGAGTTGTTTTTGGTGAACAATTTTTAGCAAAATGTAAGGAAAACTAAAATTTCCTGGAAAGTCTTTGAAAGTCTGATGAAGTCCTATTTCATCTAAATGATTATGGTAACAAACAGAGCCGGTACAGTGCTGCGGAGAATCCTCGCCTTTTTCACCAGCGACCTTTACACAGTGAAAAAGTGTCAGTGTGGTGTACGGTATAATCTAAAGAAATAATCGGGCAGTAATTTTGAGGATGACAATGACCGTGTGGTGACTGTAACTTCAGAACGGTACGTCACCATGCTCAAACGATTCTTAGCAATGAACAAGAGAAATATCCAGTGATTTGAGTCCACATGGTTTCAGCAGGACGGAGCTACAGCTAATACTGAAATAATCTCAATCATCGCTTTACGAGAAATTTTTGTAAACCACCTCATGACCAGGAATGGCGATATCATTTGGCCTGCGAGATCACTAGATATTTCGGTGTGTGATTTCTTTCTATGGAAACTTTTAATATTCGAGTGGTTGCTCATCGTCCTCAACGTATTAATGAAATGAAGGTTAGGATTCGTGAAGAAATTGAAGTGATCTCCATTGAGACGTTGCTGCAAGTTACGACGAACTTGCGTTCACGAATGCAGTAATGCATTAGAAGGGAAGGTGGCCATCTCAAGGATGTTATCTTTAATAAATTAATTTTATGTAAAGTAAGTGATAAATGGAATAGTTATAGCATTTAGATAGCCATGTTTGTAGGGAAATTAAAATTATCTAAATTTGCATTACACAGTTATTAAAATCGCCTGTTCCCACGCACCAACCTGTATAAAGACGGCCCGGTAAAAATAGTATAGCGCCTATAGAGTTCAATGATACTGTTCGTTTAACAATTGTGTAGAGCTTTTTGCCTATAGGGATTATCTAACGGCGTTCCCCCACTGATTCGTTGTTTTTATGGTACATGCACACACACGTGCGAATAGAGAAGAAAATAAACAAAAATTAAGAAAATAGACCACTAATTTAGGAATCCGTCACTTCACTTACCACTACCGTGACAATAGTGCTCATTATATTAGTATAAACCCATTTATAATCAATAAATATAGTATAATTTTATACTTGTTACTCTAGAGTATAATGAAAAATATTTGATTTTTTCTCTAATCCTAAGATGTCTTATTGATGAAAAACCTAATATATCAAGTCAATAAGAATAGTTTTAAGAATATATTTCGAACATTCCCTTAGAGAGAATATTAAAACACAGCAAATCCTATTTTAGACTCGAACTTTGAAATCAGAGTAGGAGTATTAACTCCCAGCAGTTAAAATTTATAACAAATAATATTGTAATGTTATTCATTCTTTAAAGTAGTTAACCTATGAAAATTAAAATTAGCATGCATATGTTTAACAACACACCTGAGTAAAAGCTATTAAAACCACATTATCTAACTGTGTATAATCTTTTTTTAAACATAATTATGTACTGGATTTAATTTTCGAAGGAATTTTAATATCGGAAATATTTTAGGTGGTATAAAATAAATTACACCTTTAGTTTATTACTAATGGACATTAATATCGACTTTTAGAAAATAAAAACTATTTCATGCGGCCAGTATTGATAATATTTTACTATAAATACAGTAATAATTTATATGTATTGGTAATATAATATATCAAAATGGATAGTTGCATGACTTTATGTATGAATGCGTTAGAGTAAATCTAGTAACTTTTTTTAGATATCAGATATGTTCATTTATAAGAAAATTGGGGTATACTTATAATTTCTGTCGGTCAGAACATGTTCTGACTTGCTTATTAGGCTTATTTATTTTTATCATATTCTGAAAATTGAAAAATGACACCTGGACACGGGAATCGAACCCGGGACCGTCGGCCTAGTACTCCAATGCTCTTACCACTGAGCTATCCAGGATTCGTCCCGTGCCCATGGTCATTCTTCACTCATAGTTTAAGGCAGAGTCTAAGATGGACGTGCGAAAGTCGTCAGCTTATAAACATGTGATTATCAAAGATCACAGCCATCAAACAACGCAGCCATTAGCGACTCGGTAGTTGGCCTATTTCCAGCCATTCGACAATTATATATATAATTGTACAGGATTGCATATATTNGAGCATTGGCGTACTAAGCCGAAGGTCCCGGGTTCGATTCCCGTGTCCAGGTGTCATTTTTCAATTTTCAGAATATGACATCTAAGAGGGAATATCCCCACTAAAATGCATTAACAATAGTTTCGGCTATTTGTTTCATGAATATATACAAGATCCTGTGTACAATTATATATATAATTGTCGAATGGCTGGAAATAGGCCAACTACCGAGTCGCTAATGGCTGCGTTGTCTGATGGCTGTGATTTTTGATAATCACATGTTTATAAGCTGACGACTTCCGCACGTCCATCTTAGACTCTGCCTTAAGCTATGAGTGAATAATGACCATGCGCACTGGACGAATCCTGGATAGCTCAGTGGTAAGAGCATTGGCGTACTAAGCCGAAGGTTGCGGTTTCGATCCCCGTGTCCAGGTGTCAATTTTCAATTTTCAGAATATGATATCAATGAGGGACTATCCACACTAAAATGCATTAATAATAGTTTCGGCTATTTGTTTCATTAATTTATTTATTTTTGTTGAAAATTTAATTATCTGTTGAAATATGAACAAACTACTCTACTTTCAGAAGTTGGCCCAACTATACCGGCATCTCTCTTTGTAGAAACTTGGATAAACTACATAGAAATAGGATTTGTTAATAATTGAACAAACTACCCTTATAGTCAATTTCTGTCAGAATTTGGCCCAACTGCCTCAATATTCCTGTCTGTCCTAATTTGTAAAAAATACCCAATTTTCTGTCCATCAAAATATGGACAAACTTCACATAGAACTAATGTGTGTTAGAACTTAGCCCAACTATCCTAGTATTCCTTTCTATGGAAACAAGAATAACCAATTCAATACTCCTGTGTGTGTATATTTGAACAGGATTTGAGTGATATTCATAGTAGTTTAGTAAGGAGAAATAAATATGAGTTCATAATATAAGGAACGTAATTAGATATTACTTATACTTATTTAATAGTTGATGTTGGTGTTTTTACTAATATTTAACTTTGTATACATCTACTTTCAATCTCTCAATTTTATTTTTATAACTTAATCAACCTTCTTATGTCAGTTTTTTGTTAATATCTCTTTATATCCTAACATTTGAATTAATTTATTTTTCATCGGAATCTATTTGATTACTTCTGTATCATAGCTTAAATATTTATTATTTTTGCACTGGTTCTGTCTCAGACCTGATGATGGCGTAATCGCCGAAACATGTTGTCACCCCGCCAAGATTAGCAACACTATATAAGAAAAGGAGTTAAAAACCACACAGATAAGGAACGTCACTTTATTATAAACTTTTCAAAATAACAAAGCTCATTTTTCTATACTTCTTTCATATTAACCAATTTTTACTTATTTATATTATACTGTCTTTGTAATAAATCAAAACATAGTACAAGTATAACCTGGATGATTAGTTGATTTTTCATCAACAAAGGCAAATTTTATAAACAATTGACTCAAATAACAAGTGTGTACCATAAATAGTTTATAAATATTTTAATATATTTCTTAAAGAATTTTTTATTATTATTATTTAGCACCGCGTCTTACTACCCGTTCGGGTTATACGCTCTAAGCACTAATCACGCTAATGGACTAGGAATTGGGAAGGATGAATTAGAGGAAGTGAACCTGCATTTTTGTGGAGGGAGAGTGAAAAACCATTTAGGAAAAACCACCCCCAGCTCACCCGACCAAGATTCGAACCTCAATCTCCCCGTCCTCAGCGGTTGAGCTCAACACGACTAGAACGTCAGCCAAATACGCCACCGAGGCGATTTTTTTTAAAGAAGTTATTTGTTATGTCATAACTTTCATTTTAATATGTTTCATGTTGATATTTTACAATGTTAATTGCCTTTTCCACATATGTAAGATATATGAATAATAATCTAGTCAAACTAATTAATTAACCCTGCCTTTATTTATTTGTATACTGTCACTGCTTAGAATAGTTTAACTAATACAGAATATGGTTTCCTTGTATACTCGTTTTCAAACAATTTACTAGTATATCTATAATATTCATCCACTAAGTTCATTATTGATGGCATACCAATTTACCTATTACTTATGACAAGTGATACCACCCATACAGCCTTTAATATTTTTATTTCAAGTTATTTAAATTTATTAACTGTCTTTGTTAACGTTTTTAAGGTATTATTAACTCCAATATAGTCAAAGTGCCAATTTTTCCACTGTCATTTGTTTATCAACAAGTTCTATAATTTGCTATTACTTAAAATACCCTATCATCACAAATAATTATTCATTCCTTATTTTACGCTAAATTAATAATTTCAGAACATATTATTGTAACGGTCTCACTGTTGATATTTAGAAATGTTATTGTACCTGTTTTAATTGACTTCATAATTCATGATGATTAGAATTTTCCTAAATAAATGATCTTTCATGTTATGTTTCTTATTTTTATCTTGATTTAATTGACCAAAAAGTTATACCAATCAATTTAAGTATATGCAACAGCTAAGTACGTTCCTTATGTTATAAATTGAACAAGATCCCCCAATATTCCTGTTCAAATGAACTTGGACAAACTACACTGAGTATTCCTATTTGACACAACTCAATATTTGTGTATATTTAAACTTAGACAAACACACCATTATTCCTATGTGAGATCATTTCTAGACAAACTGTCTCAGTATTCCGGTCTGTCGGAAATTTGATATCTCTCTGCATTCATGTGTGTTAGAGCATGGAAAATATAAATATCAGTAGGCTATGTGTAGTTGTAAATAACAACAAGATATAATTACTCCAGTTTTTGTACCATATATCAATACCAATTCGGGTTATACGAATCAGCCTCGTCACACATCAATATCGCTGTCTGTCAAATTCATTATCACTATACATTTAAACCTTATGTGGGTTTTCTCACTCAGTGAGTCACACACTGACCTATTCATATAAATGTTAACACACATATCAAAGAGTATTTAAATTTGGTAAAGTAGTAGTTAGGTTGATTTTAGCACTAAGTCTTACTATCCGTTTGGGTTATAAGCCTATATACTATTTACAATGTGTTAGGGACTAGGAAAGTTTAATTTAGAGGAAATGGACCATCATTTGCGTGGAGGGATGGTAGAAAATATTATTTATGAAAAACCACCCTTAGTGTACCCTACCGAGATCAAACACCAATCCCTCCGTACTTGGCAGTCTAGTATAACATGAGGGTAGCGCGTTAGATCATGCGGTCTACGAATTGGATACTTAGCTATTTCGTAGTACTTAAAACTCGAGTAACAAAAATAAATTAGAAAATTTAATTAATCTATTTGTTATTCACGTTAGAAAACATATCAAACTTATCGTAAGAACATTAAAATTTACACCATATGAATTATTAAATATTGGTGGACACATAATTTTAAAATAAAGTTCTTTAATTAAAATTTTTAATCAACAAAACTTTAAAATATTAATTAGTTTATTTGCATATTTTTCATACCTTCGTTGAATTATGTATACTGATAACACACGAATGTGTATATTTAAAGCCAAAGAATTATATTTTGAACTATCCCCACCAAAGTTTCTTATTTAAAGCGAATTATAGTATAATATTAAAAATTTAACAAATGTATATATGTGCATTGGGGGAAATAATATTTCTTCAACTATTCTATAATTTTAGCATAAAATGTTGTGAAACGATACACTAAACCATGTGATAGGTTAAGGTATTCTTATGAAAATATTTTAAAAAGTAAAATAATCTAACAATAATAAATATGTTTATACCTTACACAACAAATTACATTTAAAAGCTATTCCTTTTAAACTTCAAAATCTTGCATCATCAAATATATCCAACCGTTCAATATACATACATACATACATACATACATACATACATACATACATACATACATAATATATTATTTTAATTAATTTCTATATTTAAATCGACCAAAATATTTAATGAATGTATTCCCTCATCATGATATTGATATTTCAAATGAGAGAGAAAACATTTGGCTCAATATAAATATCAAAGTTCACTGCATTAACGAACTTTAGCGGCAAACATAAACACACACACACAAACGTGTGCACTGAGTGAAGCGTGCATGGAGTGAACGACACGCTCTATTCAACACACTTTTTCAAGGTAGTGTTTTACCATCGCAAAGCACATTAGATGTGTTATCAGAGGCCGACCGACCAACCGACCGACCTCTACGGCACGCTCGATAAATAGAGTCACGTTTTTACCCAGCCAGTACCGCCTGCACGGTATATATTTACTTATTTCCACATGCACAACCCCATATTACTATACATAGCTACAGTACACTGATTAGGTAAGTATAAATAACGAAGAACTTAGAGGAATTGTTACCACATTTGTGAGGAAGGAGAATGAGACTTATTATAATTAATTAAAAGAAAACCCTTTTTAATGGACCCTACTGGTATTCAAACCCTAATCTCCCCTTCACCGGCAAACAAAACAAGGTGAGACTGACTCATTTACCTGGAAGGTATGAAACTAAACGGGAAAAACAACATTTGTGTGCACCCTGTTTAGTTACTAATACTTTGGTATTTAAATATATATTCAAAATGTTGAGAAAGCACATTTATAAACATAAGTTAGATAATATAAGTTTTAAATATACTAACTCATCCATTTAATTTATAAATTTTTTTCAATAAATTTGTTGAGCTACATCCTTCTCATTCAAACCAGTTAAGATTAATGTGTATTCAATCGGTATCTGAAAAATAAGCCTTTTATAGGTTATTTAAATATCGTTGGACTCAGTCTATGGGAAGAGAGACACTTATATCTAACTGTTTTTATAAAATGTTTTCTTTGATCATTCGTTAAAGTACTATAAACAATTTAATATTCAGGTGGGTTAAATGACACAAATGCCTAAAAAATAAGAGGTACGCCCAAAAACAATTAATAACTCCTTATGATGATACAATTTTTACTTTCTTATATCAAGAAAAAGTGTTGTGATAGTAAAAACATGTATCTCAAAATTAAGTTCAATTTTTATGTTTTATGTTAACATGAACCCAAAAAAGCGGCTTTTACAATTCTGTCTGTTCCTACGTCTGTCTGTCTGTATATCCCTGGATTTAAAATGGTTTGATGGATTTTATTTAAACTTTATATTTAGATATCACATGGCTATACCACCAAATGTCTATTTTTTTACTCTAGACCTTCAATTAAGGATAATCTACTTATGAGTTGTTGTTTTTTAATTCAAAATTTTTCGAAAATGGCTATAACGATTTTATTCAAAATACATATCTAAGATTTGTTTGACATTGCAAATAGCACTGTATCTTTTTTTGGGGGGGGGGGGGTAAAACTCATTTATGGGTAGTTTACTGATAGCTAATTTATCAAAAACTGAAAATATTTTAAGAGTGTTTGACATGAACATGATAAATAAAACTGTATACTTGTTTTGAGGGAACAATTTTTTGGTTTGAGTATTTTTTTAAATTGCTTTAGCGATTTGGTTTAAAATTGGTAACGGAAGACTATATTACATTTCAGTAATAAATTAATTTAAAGGTAGTTTACTAACAACAAATTAAATAAAATGTAAATGTCTTGGAAATTGACCTTGAAGTTTAAATTCAAAATGGCAATCTGTGAATAGTTTTTTTATGATAAATAAGAAAATATTTTACTTTTAGAAATAAAAAAAATGTTAACGTAGTTTAAGATTTATTTATTTTTGAAAATTTAAATTTTGTTAAATAAAGCCTACTTGGACAATTTTAATTAAAACTATTGTTAATGTGATTAACAAGATGGTGAGTTTGGTTCTATGAGGAAAACTTATTTAAGGTTGGATTACTAAAAATCTATTTTTGAAAATGTTCTTCGAAGCTATAATAGACAATATTAGAAAGTTTGTGTGATTGTGTTGTACAATTTATTTATTTTAGGTCTCACAAAGAAAACTAATTATCTTTTGTGGGGAAAAAAAATAAGATTGTATACAAAGAGAAGTATCATATTGATATGATGACTATTTCTTTTTTTCTTTATTACTTGATACATTTTTACAATACATTCCTATAGGAAGATTTTATTTAAGTCAAGATTATTTTAAAGTACACTCGAAATAGAGGATGCAAGAAATCACTTAAAGTGATATTTAAAATATGAGATAAGCTGTCAGTGAGTCTATGATAACTTATCAAAGCCTTCAATTACGTTTACTTTAATATATTTATATTTTTTACTTTATAAAATAATTTAGATTAAATTGAGTTTGTAAATTTCGTGGCTGGATTGTTTCTGGAATAGTCTAACCGTGTTTTCTGAGTTGTTTTGAAACTTTAAATAAAATCCCGTGAGGTATTTTAAATAGAACCTTCAATGTTTTCTTTACTTGCTTGTTTAGGTTGAGCTGTCTCACGCAATACTGTAGGCTATACTTGTCTTCAAATAATAAAAGTTTATCTTTTTTACATTTCACTCACCCTCTGTAAATAATCGAAAAACTAAGTTAATCTCACGTGGGTTTATTAAATCGAGTATCGATTGTTTTATCGAACGAAACTAGCTTATTGTACAACCAAAAATAAAATGGCATAGTGTGCCTACTCAATTAAAAGTTTACCAACCACTTAATTCCCGAATAAACATGTTTTTCCTAAAAAAAACGTATATTTTAAGCACTTGGTAAATATTTTGTTTTACGATTTAAATTATTTCTATCAAATGTTCAATTTTATTTAGGAATTTGTTTGAAACCTGTTGACATTTTTAAAACGAATTAAATATTAGGCTACAAGTGGAAGAACATTTTGGCCAAATATTTTCCGTAATTTCACGGGATGAATACTATTTAACAATGTCAACTCTGTATTATGTAATACAAATCTGGCCACAAGATCAATGTTTATTTCATCCCTCCGACTTAGAATAAACACAGTCTAAAATCACGAAACAAGAATTGTGATTATTCTATTTTGGACCATTAAAAGCAACTCAATATATTAGATCGATACTAAAATGAATCCCAAAAATAACTCCCAATAAATAGATTGCCTATATTTAAAAATGTAGCCATGGCTCATAAATAAAGAACCAATACATGTTAACATCAAAATGTTAACTCTTTAAGATAAATATAATTTTAAAAATGATATCCAGTATCAAATTTTTTTGATGTCAAACTTTAAATTCACTAGGAAAAGAGAAAGTATTGGGAGGTACACTAACTTGTCTAGTTTGGCTTGTTGGTCGCTGGGAGGGCAGACTTAGGATCCTGAACTGGTGTTATAGGTGGTTTTCTACTCTCCATCTGCGAAAATGTGGCGACATTTTCCTTAAATTCTACTTTTATCTTCCCTATCCCATTATTGAAAAAATGCCCTGGAAATAATTAAGACGTGGTACACAAAACTCACATATGAAAAAAATCACCTAGGTACACGCGAGTATTCAAGCAAAGTCTTAGGTATCTCATATGCCTGGAAATATAACGCTCATACACAGGCTACTTTATTAATGAGGAATTTTCAAAAACTCCGAAATAAATAATTAATCCTAACTTTTGGTCTTATTCCTTATTGCTGTAAAATCTAAATAATAAAACAGATTTAAAACTGTTGACACGTTGTTTTCCGATCTGTTCTTGTTTTATGAGTCAAATGTATTTAGTTTTGTAATTTCATCACTAGTTTTGATCTTTTTTCTTACACTAATTTTTATTTTTACTTTCTGGCTATCTTACAGGTAGAGAAAGTATTGTGACCGTCAAAAAATCTAACTCAAGATTTTGATGAATTTTGACGCTTCATGAACCCCCTAATCCGAAAAAATTGTTTTTGAATGTCCGTCTGTCTGTCTGTTTGTTTGTTTGTTTGTACCTCCAAATATAGCTTAAACCATTTTACCAATCAGGCTAAAACTTGGTATCTAGGGTTTTCATAGTGTTGCCCTGAGGGATTTTTGTAATTGGATATCTAACCCTAAAATTAAGGATAGTTTATTGAAGGGCAAAAAGAGAAAAAGTCGATTTTATCAAAATTGGCTCTAACGATTTTAATTAAATTTCATTTCTAAACATTTATAAATATTCCAAACAAAATAGCTACGCTTAACATTTTGGCAAAATTACTTTAAGGGCTCCAGTCTGAAGCGTAAATTTAATTTTTTATCATATCTCTGAAACTATTTGATATATGAAATTACTTATCATGAAAAATATGTATATCTATTTATAATACTAATATTTTATTTGAAGCATAATTTTATAAAACCAATAACTTTCAAGCTATACGCAAATATTTATAATTTTCGAACACAAAATGTAAAGTAATGCAACCTTTTAAAAAAATCTAACCTAAAATGTTGATGGATTTAGACGTCTCATGACCTCCCGAATCATAAAAAGTAGCCTTTACAATGCCGTCTGTCTGTGTGTCTGTTTAAACTTAAAATTAAGAGTAGTTTAATAAAAGGCAAAAAGAGAAAAAAGAGATTTTCTCAAAATTGGCCCTAACGAATTTGATTAAAATTCGTATCTAGGCGTTGATTAATATTATGAATAAACTGGCTATTTTCATTTTCCCGTGAAAATAATTTTAGGGTACTTTACAGAAGCTGAAATTTCCGTATCTCCGCAACTATTTGAGATACTAAATGACTTATAATTGCAAAATTGTAGTATTATTGAAGATAAAAAAAATTGTGTCACATATATATTTTTATAAAACCAACAGTTTCTGAGATATTGGCAAATATATTAATACAATTCTGTGAGCTTTAGTTGTAAAGAAATACAGTTTTAACGCAATAATTCTCCAATGCCATAGAGTAAATAAATATAAGTAAGTCTCTCAAAGAGTTTGTTATTTTTCCTTAACCCCCTTAGGAGAAATGTTTGTACAACAATGATATACCTCCATTTTAGACTTAATAGTCAATATTTACATTTGTTATTGGTCAAAATTTATAAATGAGTAATTTAATAGCAATTCAATGACATGAAGATGTGCAACACCTAATAAAATGTCTAAAATGTTAACCGGAAGTAAAAATTTGAATACAAAGTGTTGTCCCTTATGGACCCAATATTGATCTTTTTTATCGGTCCAAACATACGAATGAGGACATAAGTTCTTTAAAAATAAAATTTAAAAATGTGTAACCGGGACTCAAAAAATTTTACAGAGGTATAGTGCAATATATGCTTGGGTTTGCTAGTGTATATTATTTTGTTTCACATATATTACGAATTTTGGGTAAACATCTCCATTTTTAAACAATTAACAATAGAGCGTGAAAGTCCGTACGGAGTTCTGTACCATTTATTAGGTTATGTATTCATTATTACATTCAACGGCAATCAGGTTTTTTACCATTTTTTTTTACATTTACTTTTTACACTGATTTCCATTAATTTTAAAATAGTGATTATTTCACATTCTACTTAGCCTTTATGTAAATTGATATTTAAATAATGCAATCATTGTCATCTTATATATACATAGGGGATATTTAATAAGAACAATACACCGATATGGCAAACAACTTTATATAATCCTTTTATCAGATGTTTTCATTAGGATTATTTAACGTTCACTTTATAAAACCACTATTAGCACATGAATTTAAAATTAATTTGATTCTATAATGGACTCAACACCTCAACACATAGTCCCGCTAAAGTTAAATAATCAATAACACATATTTCAGTCAGCCTGGGAATCGAATACGGGACATTTTTATTAGTATACAGCTATGTTAATGATTGAACTTAGGATAAATTAAGTGTCGGGCTCCTATTATTATACTTCAGGAACGTATAGGCGTGATAACCTTTCTTTAGAGTGTATTTTTCAAGTGATATGCAATTAAGACGGATATTTAAATATACTAAGCCATTTAGTGTAGCGCAACTATAAAACAAATATATTAAATATTGTGTTCTATTATTTTGTAATCAGTACCATTGTTCAACGGTTCAAGAACTAGTTTTTTTGCGTTCGATTATTTTCCACGGATTTCAGTCATTAATGATACAAAATTTAGGTAGAAGGAACGAGTCTAATAAGATTCTGATAAGAAGAACCTTTTGGAAAATACTATCATATTTTTTGTGGTCAACATGTATAAAATATTTCTATTTTATTAATAGTATTATTTAGTTGTTTATATTAGCTATCAAAATGTACCGTTACAAGTCACATAATGAATATATGAAACTTACGAATATGTGAAAATGGTTTTAGTAACTTCAGTTAGTGTCAAAAATAAATGTTTTCCTCTATCTCGTCCTTCTTACTTTCAGAATCGTACTGTGGTTCCTATCTCACGAATGAGGAGAGCTTAAAGCGGTGCTAGACTTAATTATTTTAGCACGCTTGACATTAAGGTAATTGACGACTATCAAGAGGCAGAGAGAGAGTGACATAGAAATGCGATCTCATTAGTGTACAGTGCACCAGGCTGAGAACCAGTGTGTTGGATAGTAAAAAAACATATCCTAATCTAATTTTAGGACAATGAGAACAACCACACACCCAACCATTAATGTATCACTTTTTTAAAAAAAGTTACACATAATTTTAAGTAATCATTTTTTATCCCTACTGGTATTTAAACTCTACATTCTCAGAATCATATTCATTTACACTACCGACTAAATAAAGTTGTTACATATGCTCACATGGCTACAGCTATCTCTTAGTATTGATAACATTTTAACCTCCAATCCTTCGTGAAGCTCACGGCTTGTGTTAAACCCTTTCAATCTTCCCTGATGAACCCTTGTTTGGGACGGCTGTCTAAATAAGATGGTTTTTAATCCCCCTTCACGCGCACAGTCACGAGATACCACATCCCGCGACGAGATTGGACGAAAAGTAAAAATTCATATATTACGGGTGAGTGAACTAATCCCGCTTTTATGCCTGAAAATCCCTCCTACACCCTCTCTCTCTTCCATTTAAAAGAACAGATAAGACGAATGAAAAACATTATCTACATTTTGACAGGGATTGAAATGTTCGTTCCAAGTTGACAGCTTATCTCGCATTCGATGAAACCAAATTTAACTATTCACCAGAGTGTTGGGAATATTTATGACTGTAACGGCAATCAATAATTGTAAAAATTAACGTTTACTATCTAAACTTGGGGCTATATTAACACAAAACTCAACAAACTAGAGTCAATTCAATATAGGAGTAGCCCTAGTGGTAACTGACAGCTAGCAGAAAATGTAAAAACGGTTAAGAGAAAAACATAATTATAAACAAATTGTTTGTAAGGAAAGTTTTGAATGCCAGAAGTGACAACAAATCAACACACGGTATAGTCTTGTAGATCATAAAGTTTGGCGAATGGATACATAAGAGAGAGTAGATCCAGTAAATGTTAGCAGCTGTCACTTACCTACAATTCTGCCATAGCTCAACCCAGGACCGATACAAACAACACGAGGAATATATGAATTGCGTCTGTGGCTACGCAAATATGGTTTCCCGGTGATGGGGAGGTCGGGGCTTGAAGCCGGATGGGTGTATCAAGGTGGTATTTCCTAAATGGCTTACCAGGCTCCATTCCCACTTCCGAGTCCAGGTTGTCATTTTCAACTTATTTGAAATTGATTCAGCTATCAGGACTGAACCTGTGGATAACCCTCACGTTTCAGTCGGTGATACACATGAGTTAATCAGACAAGATAAGATTGACCTTTAGTTCGCGTGCCCCCCATTGCAAATGTGTATTGTTTGCCAATTTTCCGAAATAATGTATTTTAAAGCTGATTAACATTTTAAATAATATAAGAAAGAAAAGGTTTTTCTTATTTTTATGTACAGTACACTTCACCTACCATGAAAGATGGTAGTCTTACCTTGACCGATTACACTATTGGGCAGCTGATTAGACAGGGCCATTGTGTAATTTCTCAAGGTGAAATTGATATATTTCAGACTAAACGGAGTGTAGGCCCTACATAGTTTAAAAATTAGCTTATCCAAAATTATTAAAGCAAGGATTTTAAGATATTGTTTTTTTTTAAAGAGGACCCCTAAAGTTACATTGCGTTGCCCCCCTACCTCCTTAGGTACCCTTGCACATAAAAATACTCAAGGAAATTTTTTGCACCACATTTAATCACCGACTCAGTAGCTGCAACTATTCACACTATTGGGCTAGGAATGAATAGGTAAGGTAGAAATTCCAGTAAGTGTACCCTTGTTTGCTTGGATGGAGATTCGAAAACTATTTAGGAAAAGCCATCTTCAATACACCCAACAAAAATTCAAACCCCAATATTCACTTCATTAATTTGATTCTCTAACAGACTAACCAGGCAGTCCTTACGATAATCAATTATACATATTTCGATCAGCCTGGGAATTGAATCCGGGACACTTAGATTAGTATACGGATGCGTTAGTGACTGAGGGCAAAAGTGGTGCCCTAGCTAGGCCATGTGGATTCAAAGAAACATTACATTACATCTCAATAAAGAATGATAATGGAAGCAATGAGAAACATATAAGGAGCCGTTAGAAAGTTTGAACTAAATGTTCTTATGAAAACATTCAGTGGGAAACCCAATCATGAAGCAGTAGAAGTAAGGGGGAGGGGGGTAACAAAAGAAGTGTAAGGGTGTGTTCCGGGTAAACATTGGTGATTGGATGATGTTAAGGAAGGGAGGGGTGTAGGGGCAAGGAAAGAGAAGGGGGGATTTTCCAAGAAGAGTGAAGCCAACACCAACTATCCCCTAGTAGAGCTGGTTGCTTAGGAAAGATAAGCTAGAATAAATCACGGACATGTTGACACGAGAAATGTGTAGTAGTATTATTTGATCTGAGCTTCAACAGCGCATCATGTCCCAGTGTCTTAGTGGTCGACCACTGGTCTCGGGGACCCTAGTTCAATTATGGAGGAATGTTGATGAAGATAGTTACTATTTGTTTTCGGATCCGCCCTGCTTTCCAATAAGTAAACTTACATGTGCTTGAGTCCATTCGTCATATGAATGATGGTAACTGACAGCTATCAGAAGATGTAAAAACGGTTAAAACAAAAATATAATTAAAAACAAATTGTTTGTTGTGAAAGTCATGTAAGCCTCAATAAAAATCTTAGTATCATCAACAGTTTTTAGTGCTAAATATCTATCTTATCATTAGGGCTACCCACAGTTTATCCTAATTTAAGAAAATTGGATGAATAGGGTGAATTCTCAGGAAATGATCCAGCATTCTCACCAAGGAAGTAACTATGTGGAAACCGCAGTGAAAATCTCGAACATAAGACCATCTAATCCTGGCTTCTCAGGTCAGAGTTCAAAACCCTGGTCAAGCTCTCCGGAGCCAAGTCAACCACAACTGAGTTGGATGTGTAATAGAATAATTGGCTCTGATTCAGGAAGACGGGGTTTGAACACTGGTCAAGGGGTGGCTTTCCCACATATTGTTATCTTGGGCGAATGATTGTGAATTTACTTCAATTTCACCCTACTCGTCATATTATCTGAATAAAGTTATGTACACACTTTGTGCTTCCCTAATGACGACTATTTTTGAAAGATGAAAACTAGGTTGTTTTTTTACAATATTTTTAGACATTTTATGTCAATTTTTAACAATTATTCTAAGCATTAATGACTAAACATATATGCCAAATGTATTATTTAATTTGACCAAATTGATATGAGCCCCTTTCAAACGTTCAAAAGAATCCCGATTTGATCTCGGAGTTAGTTTAGTGTATTTATTTATCTTATCAAATATATTGGCCCTAAGATTGAATATTTAATGTTACAGTCCACTTTTTATAGGAATAGCCTCTTAAAAATTACAAGTATATATTTATTTGCGGGACATTGATAACATATTATTAGTGCTGTGTTACAGTTATTAATAATATATATCAAAAGTGACATGGCTTTACGAATTAATAGGCCTATACGGAAGCAGATTTAGTAACTCTTGTAGCTTTCAGATAAAAGGTTTTTCCTGTGAAAATTGAATTGTAGATGTGCTATCCTTAGTTAATTTAGTTTGTGCTCACTCAGTTTAACTATGCAGCCTTAAGTTTACTAAGTTCTGTCGAATCATATTGTTTAAAAAAGTAATGAAATAAATTCTTAAAATCACTGTAAAAATCTGGACAAAGATGCACCTGGGACTATTTTAAATGCTTTTAGATATTTTTATTATCGAGGATCATATAACTCTGATCCATCTAAATTTTGAACTGAAGAGTGAAAATAATGAATTGAACGTCTATAGTGCCTAAAACAGGTTGTAAGGTAAAATAAAAACTCTTTTCTCTTTTTTTTTTCAAGGATCAATAACTAGGCCTATTATTTATTTGTCCAACCCTAAAGGGGAAAGAGTCACGGTGAAGCAAAAAAGAATCTTTAACTTTTACAAAGCTTCCAGCTAAAGTAAATTTTAAACATATATTTATCTACCCGTATAGAATATTATTTTGTAACAGCAACATATTTACCAAACGGTATCTTGGTGCTTACTCTTTAACTCATTTTTTTTTTCTCCCCATCTGAATATTAGAAAAACGAAACGTAATAACACCGAATGAAAAAGTATACATTTTCTATTACTTATTGGTCCAATGCATAAATGTCACTTGGAATTCTGGTCTTCATTTTATTTATGTGACAGCAAAAATATATATATCGAAATAGATACACTGTTACATAAAAACGTATGTATCGGTAATGGATTACTTTAGACTAAGTATTACCGAACCTTCTAGAAACACAACCAAAATATGATTCGTTCCATAAAAGTATTGGTTGTAACCAACTTGGTGTGTTATATAACTCTTTCATCAAATTGTGTGTTCATTTGAAGGACAAGATACGGACTTGGTCCAGAGCGTTAAAGAGCCAGGCTTAAGAGGAGAATCACATTTCTCAAGTGTTTTAAGATGACATACAACAAGCGAGGACAGTAACTGTCAAAACTACTTTAATTCAGCGAGTGGTTGAGCTATTTCAAGACAAAAGAACTCATTTAAAGCCGGAAATGGTCTTACTATACCTCAACTTCCTTAGCCATGAAACCCGCCTCGGTGGCTTAGTTGGCTAACGCGCTTGTCGTGTTGAGCTCGACTGCTGAGGACGGGGAGATCGAGGTTTGAATCTCGGTCGGGTGAACTGGGGGTGGTTTTTCCTGAATGGTTTTCCACTGTCCCTCCACGCAAATGCGGGTTCACTTCCTCCAATTCAACCTTTCAAATTCCTAGTCCATTATAGTAATTAGTACTTAACGCGCATAGCCCGAACGGGTAGCAAGACACGGTGCTAAATATTATTATTATTATTATTATTATTATTATTATTACTTATGCCTGAACATATCTGACAGCTATAAATGTAACTAGATCTATGGTCACGCATTCATGGGTTAGGTCATGTGATCTGCAGCTGTCACTTTCGATGGATATTAGGCTTATACCCTAATAATATACAGTAGATCCTCGCTAATTGGAACTAACTGAACCGAAACTTGTTCATATTATCGAACATTCGGATTAGCCGACAGATTACAGATGGGTCTATGGGTGGCCAGCGTATGCGCGCTTCCACACATCCGTAAAATTTGCATCCGTTTAAAATACGTACTGTACCTATAGCACGTGATATGTACTTTGCATTTAAATTTACAGTACATCTTTTTATAGTAATGTAATTATTTAAAATCTAAGTGTTTATTATCATAATTGTTTCTCTAAATTGAATTTTTAACTTTGAATTTGTTATCAGTAAAATATATCGCTTTTGACAGAGGATTTTTTACACCCCTTATCCTGAAATCGTATTCGCAATACCCGAAATTTTGGGCTACCAAGGCTTGGACTAAAGGGGTTTTACTATAGTAAATTATATTACTGTTAAATGTAAAAAAAGTTTTTATTTTCTTAAAGTTGCTCCAAGTATCCATTCTTAAGAAATATTATCTTTAACATTTATTGTAGTTCCTTTCTTGGTGATGCTCAAGTTATCATAGAACAAACGCATATCCATGGTCAAAATTTTCTTAGTTTTATGCTATGAAATTGGATTTAAATGATAGTAAACATTTTAGAAAAATAAACAAAGGGAAATATTTTTTTTTAAAGAAACTCAAGTATAAATGTTAACGTAATAGAATATCCAATTCGTAAATAAAATAGAAAATGTACTTTTAAATTTACTTATTTTTCATCGGCCTTTCATATAACTGAGAAAACAATGTTTAGAAAGTTTGAATGTTTTCACTCCAAGATATTAAATACATTCTGTCTGAATATTTTTATGTTATGAAGTAATTTGATCAGTAAATAGTACAGCTTTGCCATTCAACTGTAGGCTGCCACTGCACACGTGCAAGGGGTTTATGTAGCCTATTTAGGCCTACTTTTTTTATTAAACGTTGACCTACTTTCTCGGAGGGCTTTTAAGGAGGGTTTCATTTCTGTTGGGGGGTGTTAGGGCTGCTTTATCAAGTAGGAAACAACTGGTTCGTAGTTCACTGCAACTAGGAACTCCCGGTATCTCTTTACTCAGAATTGTCCGACATGTTTAAACAATTATTTCATAATAATTCTTGTATTTTGTTTATTTTTTAAAAAAAGGAATATTCCAAGCGAACTTTCTAAACCACATGGTTTGTACCAAAATACAGCTCACAAACAAATTTAACCTAAGACGGTTTGCTTAATACATCATATTCAACTTTATATTAACAAGCTATTTATTAAATTATAGATAATACAAAATAGTATAAAAATAATTATTAAAGTTGTTATCCCCACCTGGAATCAAACAGAATTGCCTAGAATAATCAATTTGAGCCCTTCACTGGGACACTCTTTATATGCTCATATGTTTATAAGAACAATCAAATTCTTATAAAAGGAAGCTGTTTGAAAGAAACTATTTTTTGTGATCAGCATTGATAACATTTTATTATATTATTAGTATTATTTATAGGGAAGGTAGGTAATACATATCAAAAGTGAAAAACTGAGTAACACATGACCTAACCTAAGAATACGCAAGATTAGGCTTTTCAAACTCTTAGATTAGTTCCTTTCTATGAAAATTGTACTGTGCATAGGTTGTGTAGTTATTTATCTTGCTGTTGAATCTTGAAATACATTTCCGCATTGATAATTAATCAAGCTATTAAACTTGCATTTGTTTTGTCTTGTTTACTGGTGACAGGTAGATCGTAGTTAGAACCCTGGTATATTAAGGATATTTTCCTAAATTTTCCTCCACTCTACTTCCACAAGATCTTAGTTCCTCTAAAATAAAAATGTTCCTTCCTCTCTTAGGCAATTAGTGAAGATATGCGGCAAGTCCGGACATATAGCAAAACTCGAAACAAGGGAGGGAAGGGGTGGGTGGGAATACAATTTAGGCTCGCCCACCCTTGACAAACAAACCCTTTTTTTAATGAATGTCTATTAAAATATTCATTTTAACTCTCTATAGCTCTTATTATATCAACTGTTACCTCAAAATTTAAACCAATTTCGAAAAGTTATTTTAAAATAAAAATAAATATAATTATTTCCTTTGATGGTTTGCTCCAAGGGACAAATCTCAAAATTATAGGAGCTTTGCACGTACTTGACAAATTTAGTGCATGGATTATTGAAAGTTTACCATTATAATATATATTTATATAGCCATCAAATACAAACAAATATTTGTCTAGCTTAAACCAAAATATTATAAAACAAAGTATATATCTTAATACTGAATGAATACCCACCTCGGTGGCGTATTTAACTATCGTGCTGGTTTTGTGTTGAGCTAGACTGCTGAGGACAGGGAGATTGAGGTTCAAATCTCACTCGGGTGAACTGGGGTTTTTTTTTTTAAAAAAACGCTTTCCCTGCACGCAAATGCGGGTTCACTTCCTCTATATATAACCTTCCCAATTCCTAACCCATTAGCGTAATTAGTACTTAAGATCATAACCCAAACTGATAGTAAAACGCGGTGTTAAATATTATTATTAATAATAATAATAATAATAATAATACTGAAAGTCAGGGATATCACGAAATACATAAAGTCCAAACATAGCCAATACACGTTTAGGTTAATGTAAACAAAGGAGTTCGTTTAGGTTAATGTAAACAAAGGAGTTTGTTTGCCTTACGTGTCGTCATTAACCTTTTGATACTTTCATAATGAACTTTTAGGAAAGGAAAAGTTCAACAAAGTGTAGATTTAGCATACATCTCAGGTGGAAAGATGAACTAATAAACAAACTGAGGTGTAGAAATAGCGATAGCAATACAATAATATAAACAAATAATTTGAGAAAGAAAGACATAATTATAAAGAGAAAGAAACAAATATTTAAAATATGAAGAGAGAAAGACAAAAGTACAAGTAGTCAAAATATAAAGACAGAGAAAATGATAATTATTGTAAATATTAATATTACAAAACGTGTTTTCGAATTTTAACGGTAATACGTTTGGAATGGCAATTATTAAAATAATCTTAGTTAATCAATATCTAATCTACACTAATAAAATGAAGCGATTGTGATTATGTGTGTCTGTCATGAGCGTTACGCAATATCTACCATACGCATAGGACTGAAATTTAAAAATCAGTAACTTATGTGCACGAACAAGTGCACCTAGAAACAAAAAATTTAATATTTGAATTAGATTTTTTTTAACTCATTAAAAATTAGGTCGGAATAAATAGAATTAAGAATTTTTTTTCCTGTCTGTTGAAGTAAATAAAAAGTTGTCAGGAGTGACCACGCAATCCATTGCGTGATTACCGTGGGCAACGCCAGGTACTTCTGCTAGTGAATAATATTAGTTCAGATAACGTTCGATAAAAATTAATTTTAGAGCGTTTTAGTACCCATTCAGGCTATCCGTTTATTTACAATACGGGAAAATAAATAAGTAAGGTAGAATATAGAGGAAATGTTCTTGTATTTTCGGAGAAGACTGTTATAAAAACGCTTAGGAAATCTACCCTCAGTACCTTCGCTGACCTTGATTCAAACCTCGACCTCCACGTCACTGACAAGCCTCGACGATCTTGACGATTAGACAACGTGTTCACCGATACAGATCTCATACAAATAAATCTATTTTTAAGTACGACATAGTATAATTATTGGGTATTAATTTATCTATGTAGCTAATCTATAGTATAGGTGGATAAGATTAAAATGCAGATGAAGTCCCTTATTCATCTTGAGATAAGACAATATGAATAAATAACCCGATAAAGTAATAAGACACGTAGTGCTAATATATATGAAAAAATTGTTCATCCTCAGTATGCCCGATCGGTATTGAACCCGACCCCATGGATCAAAGTCTGCCCAACCATTTATTCACCTTCCTTGGTGTACAGACACTTAGATAAGACATAGGTGGCAATTAAATTATAGCTACTTTCACTTATTGTTTTTTTATTACTCAAACCATTCTGACTAATCACGATGTATCAGTAAAACAAAATAACTGTCCTCGACGTCCCTGTTTCAAATCTGAACGTCAGTTGAATTTTATGAATTCTTTCAATCAAGTCTTATTTTAATAATTCCATATGTAGTCTACTGTCCGGCTACATAAATAGAAACAAATTGCCTCTACTTAATTAAGCTGTTCAGCTAATTATTAATGTCATTATTTATTAAATGAATGTATAATTGTATATTTACTCAGTTGTGTATTAGAAATTAATGCTGAACTATAAATCCATGGCGTCAGCACGAAAGCAAGCTGTACCTACCGAGCGACCGCCGCATGTTGGCAAGTATAGTCCCAACATTTTTGGATAGAGGGTGTCATGTGGTCAACACAATGAACCCTATTACCATTAATCTCAGTTTTCTATACCGAGGCTGCTATATATCTATTCTCAAGTATCTCCTCATTTGCCCTCGCGAGCCTGAGTCGACCCCATTCAAGATCCACTAGTTCACATAAAGATCTGGAAGCAATGAGGATAGAACCCAATACCTCTGGATCTATTGTCAGGAGCTCTGACCACTAGACCACAAAGTCGGTACTAAATTTTATCATTAGTTTATCGTACGTGTATATGAAAAATTTTTGTATAATATTTTGTTATAAAATATAGTATATATTTAATAAATATTATTTTCATGTGGCTGTTGGTTGTATTAAACTTCTACCATCATATTTCTATCCTTTCACTAACAAATTATTTGAACAAATGTTTCGGTTTAGAAGCTAATTAATTATAAGTATAAGCCTGTACAGTATTTGTAAATTTTCCAGTACACCGGCTATTCCTTAGAACATAAAGTTGTACGGTTAAGTATATTAATACGAATCAAAATATTAACAAAATAGTGCCCACTTCAGTGGTCCCGTGGCTTAAGGAGCTACTCTCGCAGTAGACTAGCCTGCCGATGACAGGGATATCTACGTTCGAATCTCAGTCGGGTGTATTGAGCTTTTTTCCAAAAATGATTTTCTATTCTCCCGTCACGCAAATTCAGGTGCGTTTCCTCTAAATATAGCCTTTCCTATCCCTAAAACCGTAAGCGTAATTAGTACATAAACGTATATCCCAAACTGGTAGTAAGAAGCACTACTAAAATACCTTGGTACGAAAATATTCCAAAAACATATATTTAAATAATTTTCCCATTTTGGGCGTGGGTAGATTTATCAAATAAAACTATGTACGTGTTTCCGTCCAAAGCATTAGCTCCCAGTAGTCGAATGGTCTAAGGCACCTATCTCGCAATTGACTGGACTGCCAATGAGGGCTAGATCGGGGTTAGAATCCCGGTAGGGTATATTAAGAGAGGGTTTTCCTACATGTTTTCCCAATCTGCCTACACGCAAATGCGGGTACACTTTTTTAAATTTGACTTTCCTTATCCTTAACAAATTAGCTTAATTAGTTAACGGGTAGAGAGATGTGGTGAAAATAAAGTAATTCACACCGGTGGTGACGCAGTCTAAGGCCTTAGGATCGACCAATAGATTGGAGGTCTAGTTTTGAATATTCATTGAGTGCATTTCGGGTGGTTTTCTAAATGTGTCTTACAGCAGTGGTTTTTCCATACATTCCATAGAAAAAAATCCTTTATTTAGTTTTATAAAAGCCTTTAAATAAACGTGATAAAACTCAAGAACTAAAATAATGTAGAGAACATTTTTAACATCTTATATTGGTGTTGTTATTATTATTAGCACCACGTCTTACCACCCGTTCGGGTTATACGCACTTACGCTAATGTGTAATGGTAGGTTGATTGTGAGATGAAATGGAGGACCTACAGTTTAACGTGGAATCCGAACCACGGTGGAGGCCTGGCATTCCCCACATTCACAAGTTGTGATTAATACACATCTTGTCAGAGGTGAAGGAAGGGTTTGGTAATCAGATAAATCTGTGTCGGGACCGAGGATTGAACCCCAGACCCCAGCATAGAAGTCCGACACCTTAGCCCTAGACCGCCAGGTCACCTAGATTGGTGTTAGTTTTCTATCAAAGTCGTTGGTGGAAATATGATTTGTCCTAATTATTTATACACAATGCAGTAATAATATGTTATGTTCATGACAAAATATAAGAGAGTGAATTAATCTTAAGTTTTCTAGACGTAATAGTTGCATTTTTAGAGCAACTTTGCACTGAATGATGTATTTTACACAAGCAAACTTAATTGTAGACTAATGTAACTATTTACTTGGTTTTTATCTTCATGCAGGGTAGTAACGTTATTTAATGCTAAAGTAAAAATAATTTATATTTTATAAATGTGTGGGGAAAAGTATTGCCTTCATAAAACTTTTGTATAAAATTTGTGTTGGGCCTATCATAAATTTAATATAAATAGATTTAATAAAAGTAAAACTATTTTTATTTAACGTGATAATAATGACATTCATGACATTCATTAACAAATCATTATTTAGTGATAAAGTTAATTAACGTAATGAATCTTAGTTATATGCAGCAAACAATGTAAATACAATTCATAGAAGGTAAATTAATATCATATATGTATGATTAAACATTCATGACATTAAATAGGCTAAGAATTGTATTTGGTAGAAATAAAGCTTAAAATATGTATAAGAAATACTTACTTTTGGTTTCACAATAATTTAAATAGTATGTTTAGTCACAGTCATATTTTAATTAATTCATTGAATTTAAACTAACATTTCAACTACTATCACCACACCACAAATGAAAGTTTAAATCCTCAGAAATGTAATACTGGAATTTGACCGTGTATCGACCCGACAACGGTAGTTTCACAGCCAAAAACTGTCGCAGTGCCGCCCGGACGAAAATCAAACGCTCACACATAACCTAACCCAGATACTACTGATGGAACCACAACACCACTAACTAACACGAGTATAAACGTACAAAAAACCATTTCCTTCTTAATATTTCTATAAATAAATATTAGGGGTCACTAAAAAATGGAGCTAGCGGCTAGAAACTCAAGATGTCATGGAATTCTAGAGAATCTTTTCTTTCGGACTGCCAGCACCGACGCCATTTTGGAAAACGGGTTATGTTCCAACTAGAATAAAAAATAATAAAGTGGGAGAAGGTAAAATGAAACTATCTCTGTCTTCACCTTCTTCGGAGGGAGTCCTCCCTCCTATTGCGGCTCGCGCAGAGGATCATGGGAGAAAGTAATAGTGCGCATGACGTCGCGCATAGCTCTGCGGAGAACGCGTTGCCATGGTAACATGGTATATAGGTGGGTGGGTAGAAGAATGGGGGAGGGGAGAAATAATACCACCCGTAGTTTCTATCGTGTTATGCGTTATTCATGCCTCGTGAGATTTTATAATATCAACATTTTTTAAGAAATGAGCGGAAAAGATGTAAGAGGAGGAATTATCTGTTCAAAGAATTTGGGTCCACATTATTATTACGCTAAAGCGGTGCTGTAAATAATAATTAAAATAATCAAATCAAAACTAATTACAAAAATTCACACTGTAAAGGTGTGTCTTCAAAGTGAACTGCGTTAACCAAACATAAATAGACAAATAGACAAGAGAGAAGGTTCGGCTCACAATATATCTAGCCCTTATTTACCACATACCATAATGTGTTTGACGTATTATTATAAAATAATAGTCATACTAAGATAATATAATAACAAATATGAAATTATTTTTTCTGTCAAATTTATCAAGTGTAAATATATTTAAATTATTACAATATACTACCCGTCACTAGCCGTCCAAGATATCCGCATTTATTTAAACTAATAGGGTATTGTTGAGAAAGGTAGACCCTAGAATAAATGTACTAACATTTGTAAAAAAGGAGAATGGACAAATATAAGGAAAAACCCCTCCTAGTATACCCGCCCAAGATTCGGCACCCAAACTTCTTGTCACCGGTAAACCAGACTTTATGATCCTGCTGTTTGGTTTGTTTTTCAATTGATGTGGGATGTTATCATATTGATACTATTTTTAAAACGTTATTGCCGAATAATAAATAGTTTTACCCATTATAAATAAAAAAAGTATACATTATATTAAATACCGACAGTACCTCGGAATAATAAGGGATGGCCCAGGGCCTTCCCGAGAAGGGTAAATCACTCCCACCTATAAGGTATAACTAATAATGTAACTTTGTATTTCTCCTCAGTTTCTAGGCTGGTAACTTACTAGAGAGTTATACATTTCGTAACAAACTACAAACCTATTTACGTGTATTCAAAAACTAAAGAGGAATACATTTTTTTTCTTCTAAATCTCTTGTTATTTCTTGTTGAGATACTTCACCATGAGCCAATCCAAGAAGAATTAAACATCCTTCTCACCCCCACCCCACCATCCAATTAGTAGTAGTAATAATAATGTTTAATTTATGGGTACGGTCCTAGAACCGTCTCTGTGTTGCGTGTATTTAAATGTTCCCTTTTTACATATTAACTAAGACTCTTCAAAAGAATTAATCCTTTCACAACCAGAAATAAGAAACAAAAGCATCAATTCAGGCTGTGGCAGGTCAGTACCATTCCCGTCTTGCCGGGCCTTTGCTTCGCTGCGATTGTCATTGTGAGTGGGTGTCGCCACTTGAGAGAATTTTATGAGTGTTCGAGCAATAAAAAAAATTTCACTTCGGCACTGGGCGAAAAAAGGGACAAATATCCATTTTTACAACGATATATTGAAATTATGTACTGATTAATTTGTAATATTCTTTGTGCACTTTCTGACATGACTATTTATCTATAGTCCATTCACCAAAGCTGACAGCAATCAAAAGTTACCACACCTATCTCATGTATCCATTCGCCAAACCATATTTTATGGGTTTTGTGGTCACTTTGGACAGTCTAAACTTTCACGACAGACCATTTATTTTTAATTCTGTTTTTATTTTAATCGTTTTTACGTCTCCTGCTATCTGTCAGTTACACCATTCCTATAGCGAATGTACAGTACCCCACCTTAATTCTATAAATGACATAGCATTATGTATAATAATCGTCAATTAATCACTGTGAAATGGGAAAACTCTTATTTCACCAAAGATAATATTTTTGACCATGCCGGGAATCTATTCAGGGACCCTTATTTAAACAGACAAATGTGCTATCAGCTGAGATAAAATATCGGACTATATTATTAAATAAAGTCAATCAAAATTGTACAAATGATGTATTTAAAATCTTCTATATGTACGATTGATTACAACTGATTTTAAAATGTGTGACTATGTTGTTCAGCATAGTTTTAAATTGGAAACTATGGTTCAGTAATCAGTATTTTCCAGACGTTTATCGCTAGCTTCCCCCCTCCCTCTTAACCAACCTCAATCAGCCTCTCCTCTCCACAGTTCAATCCAGGATGCGCCAGAGATCCGCTATACTGGGAATGCTTTCTCTTTAATGTGGTTTCCCATCTACTCTCCAGGAGAATGGCGTTGGAGTTACTTGAAAATGCGGCTTTTTCATCCGCTCCTGTTTAAATAGCTAGTTTAAGGGCCGTGACTATGAAGCTCATTTGAGTGATAAAAGTTCTTAGGTGCATAGCGATTAGCATGCAGGGAGTTAACTGATATCATTAAATAACAGTTCTTTAGATGCATAGAGATTAGTATGCAGGGAGTTAACTGATGTCATTAAATAACAGTTCTTAGATGCATAGAGATTAGTATGCAGGGATTTAACTGATGTCATTAAATATTATTATTATTATTTAGCACCACGTCTTACTACCCGTTCGGGTTATGCGCTTTAAGTACTAATTACGCTAATGGATTAGGAAATGGGAAGGTTGAATCAAAGGAAGTGAACCCGCATTTGCGTGGAGGGGGAGTGGAAAACCGTTTAGGAACCCCCACCCCCAGTTCACCTGAACTAGATTCTAACCTCGGTCTCCCCGTCCTCAGCGGTTTAGCTCAACTACGCCACCGAGGCGGTTGTCATTAAATAACAGTTCTTAGATGCATAGAGATTAATAAGCAGATAGTGTGGGCTGTTGTAATTCGAATGAGCTTTATGGTCTCGACCTTAAGACAGTGACAAACAGTCTGGCATAAGCTCGCACAAAATAAATCAGTAAAACAAAGTGTAACACAGACCTGAAGTGAGGGCTATAAAAGGATATTATGAATAATTTAATGCCCAAGAAAATCAGAAGAGTCCTGATGGAATTAAAACCAAATTACCCGTGGTATTTATTTGACCTTGAATTTAGAACCGTAACGGTGGCTGAGTGCTATCAAACGTTAAACTCGCATCGAGCTTTATTCCCGTTGGTAGGGAAGTTGCTGTTGAAATCCTTGTGTGATACACTAAGGGTTTGGGATTTCAACAAATAATGTTCTCATCCTCTATACCCACTAGTACAGGTATATTTGTTCTGAGTTACTCTAATTCTCTCAATTTTTTAAAATAAATCTTTATAATCATTTTGTGGGACGCATCAATGCAAATATATAAGTATAGATACCTATGTGTTTATAATGAAACAATAAAGTACCCATTTATAATACATTAATAGACCTTTCTCTAGCACATACAGCTTCACACCAGACAATAAGTTAACCTCGTCAAATGTTACTATTATCTCAATAAAGGACGAAGATAATGATGACCAAATATTTGTATGTACAAGATTTTATTATAAAATATTTTACCCGGGTATTTAAAGCACAATTATAAAAGTACATAATATATCCTCAATATATCACTACGCGACTTTAAAAATACTAGCTTTAACTTGTAAATTACGCCTATCATTGAACAAATAGTCGTAGGGGTGAAATATTTATAAATTGATTGCACCAAAAACCAATGTGCAACCATCATAGTCAGCATCACCTGGAAGATAACCAAGACTTCCTAGCTACCAAGAATCGTTTGCAGGTTAAATTCAAAATGCTATAAGCTAGACTCCATATACTACTAAGACTCGGGATAGGTTGGATATCATATGCTAGTAAGACTCAGAATAGGTTGAATATCATATGATAGTAAGACTCAAGATAGGTTGAATATCATATGCTAGTAAGACACAGGATTGGTTGAATACCATATGCTAGTAAGATTCAGGATAGGTTGAATCGCATATGCTAGTAAGACTCAGGATAGGTTGAATATCATATGCTAGTAAGACCCATAATAGGTTGAATATAATATGCCAGTAAAACTCAGAATAGGTTGAATCGTATATGCTAGTAAGACTCATGACATGTTTAATGATATATGCTAGTAAGACCCAGAATAGGTTGAATATCATATGCTAGTAAGACTCAGGATATGTTGAATGATATATGCTAGTAAGACTCAGGATTGGTTGAATAGCATATGCTAGTAAGACTCAGGACATATTGAATGCTATATGCTAGTAAGACTCAGAACAGCTCGTATGCTTTATGCTAGTATTAATCAGAACTAAAGTAAATGCCCTGTGCCATATTAATTAGCACCAGAGTAAATTTAATGTGCCACTAATAATTGACACCAGAGTAAATGTTTTATGCTACTAATAATTAACACCAGAGTAGACGTCTTGTGATACTAATCAATTGGCATCAGAATAAATGCCCTCTTCTAGTCATATTAATCGATACCAATGCAGTGTGACCCTAATAAAATGCACCTATTTCGAAATAATATTTATTTAGATATTGTTTATCCTGAAAATAAATTAACTATATTACTAATATTATTATAAAAAATAAATTTTAAGACCACTATAAAATAATTAATTAATAATAATAATATTAATATTTGACCAGTACTTTATGATTGAAAGTAATAGTATGATATTTATAGTTAATAAAAATAAGTATTTGTTAATTTTGTTAAAATCTTTCTCAGTAATTTTGAATTTTTAATATTACCGAAAGTACCACACCTAGAAACGGAGTTAGTTCACCATTAGTTTCTAAAGTTTGTGTAGACTAGCTATCAGTTTTCTAAATGTCTATAAATTTTACCAATTTGCTTTAAAATCAGATAATTAGCTATAGCTATGAACCAATTTAGACAAAATGTAATACTATTCAAAGCAGCCAGGTTGAAGATTTTCCACTAAATAAAAATGATACATCTCACATCAAGGTCATTCAGTTTCCTCGCCATGCATTTAGCTATTAACTGATTTGTATTAAAGTTGTTACACATAAAGCACTAATAGAAATGTTGATATATAATGACAGGTACCCTATGTCATGTTAATAGTAATGTCATGTTCTTATCGTTACTACAGTCTCAATCTAAATGTGTCTCTTTAGCTTTCAAGTTGAAACAACTCCTATATGTTTTCTTTGGATTTGAAGTTGATATTTTTCCTTGATGAGTAAGTGATATAAAATAAATTAATGATATATTCAATATTATTAAACGATAAGCCTTTAAATGGTCACCATATTGAAATAGATTCGCAGATTTTAAAAAACATGTACAGTACATAATTTTTTTAGCTAGGTTCAAGGAAAGTCTATATTTAATTCCGTTAAAATTGGTCCACGCAATTGATAGTTATCGCGTGACAAAGATCAGGCCAGACAAACAAAATTCCAAATGGCCAAGTTAAAACAGAACATCACTACTTTTGGTCAATAATAATCGATCTTTCATACGGTGAGTCTCGCTCCATCAGGTCATGTCACCAAGGGCTCTGTAGTTAACTTTTCACGAGCGAGTCTTCTAGTGTCCAGTTTTATCTTCTACTGTAGTTTATACTAACTTCATAATACAGTATTTAAACCTTTCCTCCCCTCTTCTACGATATAGAAAATATTATAGTCTTCAACTGAAGCAGAAACGGTTAACCTATCATATTTCTCAATAAAAGAACGAATAGTAGGAACGCTGGTCTCAAGGCATCAAACCCCGACCTAACAGTTGAGATGTGAGGGTTTGGCTCTGGAAACATCAATGGATCCAACGGGAAGAGGCAAAATTAAAGTTCTTGAGGCAGATGGGCTTTGTCTCAGATCGCTTTTGTTCTACAGGGTTCTGGGTCCATTACTTGTATTGAAGGATTGTCGCCTTAGAACTGGTACATCGCGAGGATCTTGAAATGACTGCAACCTTTTACCGACTTCTTGAAGAAAGGACCTTTCACTTTACAATTTCTTCTATCTTGTGCTCCTCGTCTTAATACTTGTCCGGGATATCCGCGTATTTACACTTATCGTGTAGGTACCCACATTTGTCTGGAGGTATAGTGGGAATACATGTAGGGGAAAAAACAGCTCAATACACCTGGTTGGGGTTCCAACCCAGACCACCCCGAACGAGATTACATGAGACTGACGTTTTAAGACACTTGCCTGCCAATGCGGGTGATTCCGTTTTTATGTTGTGAGAGTAACTAAAAGTTCGCATTAAATGTTGAAACATACATCCTCGCGTTAAAAAGTGTTCTTTAAATAAACGTGTTTTTTATAAATAGCTAATTTTATTCATTTATTTAAAGTATAAAAGATAAATATGTGAAAAAAATTAATAATGTTTAATGTCAAAATAAAGACATTAAACATTATTAAATAAAAATTATAGGTATATGTTTTATTGCAAAATAATATATTACATTTTAATAATTTAGAACAAATATCTTATAATCTTTTGAGTAACCACAATATATTTTCTAATAAAAATAGAAAATTTTCCGTATTACCCGATTAAAATTAATAAATAATCGTCGCTGTTCACATTAAATGGAACTATATTATCATATTTAAAGGGAATCTTTCATTAAACGCTAAGTTTGTATGGCTAAAGTTTAATTTATTTATTTATTTTTGTTTGCCTCGTACCTACTTTTAAAACATTTTGTTTAGTTTTAACACTTTCAATTCTAGCAAATTGTATCTCTTTAAGAAGTGTTTTAATTCCTATAAATATATTTAAATTCATTGTTACTTTTTGGGTATTTCTAACTAATAATTTCCCAAAATTGTGAATGAATGGCTTAGTCAATGGAGCTGCATGAACTAAGTTAATATAGTATGACAATGAAATTGTAAGGATCTGTTTTGTTCGAAATTGGTCGCAGCCTTAACTGCATTCTTTTATTTAAAATCAACTTTTGAGACTCGATTTTTATACTCCAATTTTTTTCTAGTTTTCAAACAACTATTTTAATAGGTTGGTACCTCGAATATAAAAAGTGATAACCCAATGTTGATAGTTATGTTAACTTTAAAAAAGAATTAATTTGATTCATTTCTTAATATTTGTCAGGACTGTAAAAATTGTAATTATATTAATGAGTTAGAGATAAAGAAGATTTAATTTATGGGTAATGTAACCACATTACCACATTTCCATGTATAGAAAGTGGGATACCATTTAGGATAAAAACCAAACTCTGTATATTGGGCCAGGATTTTAACTCCAAACTCCCGTCACTGGCAAACCAGAATACATGAACCTGACACTTAGTCCCCGTGACCACCCGTTTCTAGTTGATTTGTCAACCATTGTTAATTTTTTACCGTCTTTAAATCGTTAATAATCATAAGCCACGTTATGTGTTCTAAAACGGTCGAGAAATAAACCATATGTCAAAAGTATCAACTACGGAAAACACCCACTTGTCATAAGAAAATATTTCCGGTTTTCTTTACAACTGTAAGATATGGCTGGTTAGTTGGAAAATCGACTGTGTATTTTCTAACCTTGTAGACAAGTGGTGCATTTTACAAGTAGCCTAAGAAATATAATCATATTTATAATTATTCTTGTAATAATAAAACAAATTTCTGTTTTGTTCACAATTCAACCAATTCTACTTGGTATAGCTTAAGATTAATAGGATAATCAGGCGTGCTTTTGATTTCTCAACATATCTTTAAACAAAATGCGTTTTCATTAAATCAAATCTAAGGTGATGTATGGTGATGTGAGCTTAATAGTAGGTCTAATTAATCTTTAGATTCTTTATAAAAAAGTTAGTTTTGGCATCATAGGTTTAAGCTTGCTTGGAAAGATTTTTTGGTTACTAAATAATCATCTTAATCCGATGGTTCTATTTATTAGGTAACTTTTCCTTAAACCCTTTATGAACTTTCACTTTATCAGTATTGAGTTCTGAAGAAGCCTCACCAAAACTAGAACTGAGTTTTTTTTTTTAATTTATTATATTTGTACATCCAAAAATTATTTTAAAAAATGCCATGAGCACATTTAATCAATCTTGGAATCAGTTTTTTTGTTGGTAATGCTCGTCTTACTATATCAGTCATCTGAGATTAATTACACTAATAAGCTAGGGATAAGAAGTGTATTTTTGTGCACCGTGTCTTGCTACTCATTCAGGTTTGTTCCATATTCACTCAGGGTAGCGATGAGGAAGTCAAAATTTATAAAAATATATCCACATTCGCTTGAGCCAGAGTTGGAAACTATTGAGGAAATTGAGCCAAGATTTAAAGCTCAACTTACTCGTCACCAGCAAACCAGACTATGTGAGACTGACGTCCTTTTCAACGTGCCCACGTGTTTTAGAGTTCGTTCAAGGAAACAGGCTAAAGAAGGAGAATTTTAAGAAAATAAATGTTTAGATAGTGTAGAGAAACCACATTAAGAATCATAATGTAGAATAACATGTCCAGCTAGTTAGGATTCAAACCCGATTTCGACCTCTAGGGTTTGAACTAAGAATTCAGATAGCCTTGTCGTTTAGTTAGCACCTTCAGTAATATTGATTATATAGGATGGAGCACCTTATAATCATTGGTTGTTAATAATATAAAGGAAGGTTAAATGTAATTTATGAAGTACTAAAATGTAACTTAATACAAGTAAGATGCAATAACTAAGACATCATCGTGAGTAATTATCTGAATCAGCTTAAACCAAAAATACTATAATTATCTTGTGGGATATGTAAATTTAAACACAAACCCTAGTCAAACTACGCCGTTGAATCAACATAAAATAAAACAAGGTAAACTACCATATCACAGTTTGTCCTTTTATTTTGAAGTCTAGATCCTTCCACAAAGAGCACATCTAAAAGCCGGGATGTGAGGCTCTCAATTCACCACAATCGTTCAAATGCGATGTAACTTAAGCAACTATACATTTTATGGTAGGATGTTCGCGGGTTTAGATGGATTTATAACTTATAATCTTTTATATTATTTCTAATAAGAAATAAACTTTACTTCATACTCTTCAAAACTCGAGGTTTGTATCAAGAATTTAGTGTCTAACGCCTAGCCATCCCATAGTTGCAAATACACCCTGAGACACTACAGCCCATCCCTGTGGATAAGGGGTGATGTTGGTTTAACATAGTTATATGGGACTCTAGTATTATCTCAGCTGGTTTTAAGTAAGATATTTGGTATATTGTACACGGTTTCATCCTGCCACCCTTTTAGTCAACATCTAGGCGCTAGGGTCGGAAGTCTAGCACTAGACATAGTGCCCTAAGTTGTTATAGTAGGATTCTGGTAGGAAGAACAGTATTTAAACCCACTTCGGTGGCCTCATGGTCTAAGGTGCAACTCTCACAATAGACTAGATGCTGATAATGGGGAGATCATGTGTGTCGATCACGATCGGATGTACTGAGTGATTATTTTCCAAAATGGCTTCCCACTATTCACACTTATGTGGTTACACTTACTCTAAAATTAAACCCTCCTCATACCTAACCCATTAGTGTAATTAGTATATAAGTTTACAGCACGAATGGGTAGTATGTATAAGAATGATGAGTAGTAGTTTAAATGTTACTTAAGCAATATTCATATATATTCATACGTTAAGTTATGTGAGCTTAAATGGTCACTTTTGATATATATATATATATATATATATATTAAACACTTTTTAAATAATATTTATAAAATAGAAAAATGTTATCTACGATAAAATATGTTCGTATTTTCTAAAACTGTACTACCTATGAAAATTGGACTATAGTTAGTAAGTTGTGATCTGATATTATATCTTCTGAGTTTGTAAAGTTCACGTTAAATAGCCTGGCCCTGAGTGAAATATATATTTAAGTACACAACTATTTCATAATAAGGTATTCCAGGAAATGTATGTACAGTGTACGTACACAACTGTTACATCTGAAGGTTTGTTGTTGAGTTAGTTCGAGAGATCTTTTGAAAAGCAGGGTGGAAGTTGGGCGTGGAGCAGTTGAGCTGAAGGGCTTTCCCTTGGTGGTGTTGACATTACAGAATGCTGAGGGCAAAATTAAGTTTCCTTTCATGTTGCCAACTATTGTAATTGTCTGGAGGGAGTATGGTATTTGGAAAACGTTCTATCCTTTAAAACAAGCTTGATTTTTCGACACACACAGAGTTACTGATTATGTATAATATGTATAGCACATACACCCGCTTCAGTGGTCTAACGGTCTAAGGCGTCACTCTCGTGTTAGACTGGCCTGCTGATGACGGAGGGATCAGGGTTTAAATCCCGGTTATTTCTACTGAGTGTAGCTATTCCTAAATAGTTTACCACTCTCCTTCCCCACAAATGCAGGTAGATTATCTCTAAGCTGCTAGTTAGCATATATATGTATGGCCTTAGCAATTAGTACAACGCGGTGATTTAAAAAATAACAACCCAGTACGTACACTTACTTTACCCTGAGAGGTAGCCAGGTTATCTTAAATAGTTCCACTGTAAACATATCTGGTTTATTCATTAACTTTAATATGCGATTCAAACTAAATTTTACATGCTAACTCACGCGGATTTACTATACTATTTACCGTGCCATTGAGCATGTAAACAAAGGCATCATTCTCGTCTTGTCTGGTTCACCAATGTTGGGAAGGTTGGAGCTCGAATTCTAGCAGTGTGTGCTGAGGTCCTAAATAGTTCCCTCCTATTATTTCGTGAAAATACGGGTACGTCTCCTCTAAATTCGAACTTCACTCTCCCTATACCCTTAGTGTAAAGGTGTGGGGAGATATATTAGACGTAAATAAATATGATCGTTGAAAGGATTTTAAGACTTAATAAATTAATTTAAAATATTGGTACAACACATAGGTAATAAATAGTTGGAATGGAAAGTTACAGCTAAATTCAAAGCAACAATTAAAATTGATATAAAATTTATAAAATTGTGTTAATTTAAAAAAAAACTCAAAAAGATAGAGTTTGGAATTACATTTCCTAAACTGAGCCCAACAAGACCTATAAGCCCTAATCGGTGGTCGAATGATCTATGGAGTCACACTCACAATAGTCTAGAGGCCTTTTACCGATGATGAAAATTTTGGGGTTAAAATCCTGGTTGGATATACTGGAGGTTATTATTTATAAATGGTTTTCACCTCTTCCTTCAAGCAAATATAGGTAGGCCTACACATCCTCTAAACTAAACTTATCTCATCTCTAAGACACTTACGTAATTAATTCATATGTGTACATACCAAACGCGTGAGACAAGTTGACAAAAAAGCACCAACAATATTTTGTTATATAGAACCATAGGCTATATGATTTACGTTAATCAGTGAATGTATGAAAGCTTTATTGACAGAATTGACGGTGTCATAAACATAATTGAAGTTTTTTTTTTAAATGATTTGTAGACTTGCACAAAAATTAAATCACTATAACTAGCTTTATTATAATCCCTAGAATTTGGAGCAGCTATAAAATTACTTTGGCCGATTTTTTGTGTGGGCAAGATGATTAGTTATTTTATTTTTGATTCTGCTTTGCCGAGACCCCATTTTTGCATCACTGGAACACTAAACCTTGACCTCACCAGGATGTGAATCAATGTTTTTCATGCTTTTAGATGTGGTTGCCACAATAGTACTGATGTCATTGATGGCCAAAGTCACATTAAATAGTTGATTACGTCATTATTTTACTATATAAGTTCACAGAATAAATCTAAAATATATTATTTACGATAGATCCAGTTTTAAGAAAACAAATTTTTTAGAGGCAAAGCAATAATGTGTACTATAGTAAAATCATGAGCATAAACGTTTCTAGATATTTAATCCGGACCGTTTTGACTATCTTTTGAATACAATAATTATTAAAATATATGATTATTGCCAATAAATTGTAAATAGTTTCTTATCTTTTCAGGATTTTTGGGCTTACTATTCTAAGCCTAGTTACCCTTACATTGTTTACAAACGCTGAATAAAAACTATCAAAAATTTATTATCCCAAGGGTTACTTGGTGGTCTAGGGGTAAGGTGTCGGATTTCTGTGCTGGGGATCCGGGTTTCAATTCTCGGTCCCGGCACAGATTTATCTGATTACTAACCCCTTCCTTCACCTTTGACAAGACTTGTATTAATCACAACTTGTGAATGTGTGGAATGCCAGGTCTCCACCGTGGTTCGGATTACACGTTAAACTGTAGGTCCTCTCATTTCATCTCACAATCACCCTACCATTACACATTAGCGTAAGTGCGTATAACCCAAACGGGTAGTAAGACGCAGTGCTAATAATATTAATAGATTATTCCGTAATAACATTGAACCATTCATTCCGTTGGTAGCACTGCGAGCAGAAGATAGCAACTAAGACAGGAGAATAGGGAAGAGACACGCGAGAAGTTGGTAGCAGTGGGGTGGGATGGAAAGTGGGTGGGGTCTCACCCACATACTGCCGGATCAATGAACAGATGAGAGCATCAGGGGCATCAGTCTACCGTCCTGCCATCTACACGACGACTGTAGATTCAAACGTCACGGGCGTACACCTTAAGAAGGTTTGAACACATTTTTTATGTAAAGATATCTTAGAAAATATTTCGGATGGTTGGGTTATTGATAATGACGTTTGATAATTATTTAGTTATGATTTATTTTTTATGTTATTTGTTAATTAACGTGGAGGGTTTTTTTAGCACTTTTCAAGAAAGTTACAACTGCTTTCTGAGCATTTAAAAGTTAAATCTATGTTTAACATATCCCTTTAAGTATAAGTTATAATAAGGAGGCCCGCAACAATAGTTACACAATCCAACACGTTAATCTATAAAAAACATATGCTTGATGGAGGGGAGGTCAAGGTTCAAATCGCGCTGGGGGGCACTTGAAGAGATTCATCAAGATAATGTGAGTGAATTTTCCCTAAGCTAACTACCAATAAGTTGACGATATACTATATTTTAAAACAAAATTTTCAAAAACTCACTATCAGTAAGCTACCCTTGAATAAAATTTTCTTCAAAAAACACGTAGTTACACAATGCTATTTATCAAAAAATACACCACCCATAAATATCCATTTTGAAGAGATTATTTAAGAGAGTTTTCTAGCAAATCCATTTTTTTTAAATCAGTCTTCAGTAAACTATCCTTGAAGGAATTACTCTCATAAAAAAAAGTATAGTGCTGTGCATCGTATAAAATACTCAAAATGATATTTTTCTTTTAATCCGGAAAATTTTAAGAGTGTCATTAGTAACCAAGCACTTAATTTTAGAGATAGAATTAAAATAACATTTTTTCATTAACATTTAAATATCAAGTTTGAACGAAACCCATCAAACCGTTTCGGTTTTGGTGCCAAGTAAAGACATACCGACAAACATCGGGAATTACAGGACTTTAAATACACTTTCTTGAGTTTGGGAGCATTTAAAACCTCAAGATACATCATTAACAAAAAGTCTCAAATGTTCACGATTACAATACTTTATTTTTATGAGAAACTAAAACTAATAATATAATATTAGTGTGGATCTTAGGGGTCATCCATAAACCCCGTAACGCTGTTGGGGAGAGGGGGGGCAGGAACTCTAAATGTATACGTGGTGTTACATGGTAGGACGGTGGGTGCATCATACTGTTACGTAACAAAGATAACTTTATAATATTAATAAAATAATATAGTGTTCATGTTTTCACTGTCGATAAACAGACTTACAAGTAACTTCCGATTCTTAATAGTATTAAATCTTAGTCCATCTTTTAGTGTCATAGAAGCTCCATTTTTAAATAATGACGTTTAATCTTAATGTGAAAAGTTACCAAGAAAGGTTGCGGGGTGAAGGGGTGAGGCTAAGTATCTACACGGTGTTTCATGGGGGCTAAAGAGGGGGTGGGGCGTCGAAAATGGTAAGAAAAGATGTTACGTGGTTTATGGATGACCCCTTAATAGAAACTTTAATTAAAACCATATATAATAAGGCTTTTACAAATTCTATCGAAATGGTGACCAGATTTTGCGCAAGTGAAAGAAGATAGCAAGTGAAATGCTAAAATGTAAAATCAAAATATATAGGACAAATACGCAAATATTTAAATAAAATCCATAATTCCAAAAAATATATATAAACGTGCTTAAAATATTCAAAAATAATTTGTTGAATCATATATGATTAAAAAATCATTTATTTACCCAGTTATATCTTTAAAAACAAATTAGCTTTGTATTAAATAATAAATAACACACAAAGTTAAACCTACTTGGCCTAAATGGGGAATTTTTGTTTCCGAAACTTTTTTTAGCTAGTCACTATTTCTAAATTATATACTAGACATCCTTTTTTTTAACATAGTTGTATCTTTAATCTTTTTAATAATTGGAGGTTTGTCAAAATTTAGATCATATTATGTGTGTTATGAAGTTAGTGGTTTTTCTGATTAAATATATATAAAGTTTAAATTTGTAAAACGCAGGTGCATTGGTTAATACTATAATCTTAACGTGTACTGGACTAACCATACAGGATAACAACAGATGTATACATTCATCATTGTGTACGTACTTCCACATCCTACCTCCTTACACACCGGAGCTCTCATGAATTTCTAAAAGAGCATCATAATTTAAAGTGAGCTAAACTTCTGAGGAAATGGCTAAAAGCCCGCACTGCCCCTTTTATACACTCAATTCTAATAATAAATATACCTCCTTTTCACTGGCGTGGAAGCTCTGCAGAGCTTTAGTTGTGAGTTATTATTGGTGAGTTTATCACCTCTGATATCCGTCGACAGCCTAAATCTATATTTCGAGAATAAGTTAAGCTTTAGCTTGTCTCTACCATTATGGTTGTATGATATAATTATCGTATTGTTTGTATATGATGCAAACGTTCTTAGCTTTAAATGTGCTTATGGCTATAATAAACCATATTCAGTTTTTGTCAGTAGTAAAATTTATTAAAACGACTTTCATGTATTAAAACATCAAGCCATTTTATCTGCAGCTGTCAGTCTTGATCAATAGTATTAATATATATTTAAAATGATACTAAAATATACAGTAAAAGGTCAACATCAAAAACATGTTTGCATTTTCTAAAGTTTTTTTTTTTCACTTTGAAAGGTCTTACCACGCTGGTTGCATTTAATTTTGTTGAAAAACTACACCTGGTTATGGTAATCAAACCCGGGACATTTAACTTAGCAGTTTAGCAATGATCTCCAGGATTTGCTTCGTGCTCAAGTTTATTTATTCATCATATAGCTTAAGGCAAAGTCTGTGATGGAAGTACCAAACAATTATTTCAATCCAATCGATCGTAGGGTAAAGTTGCCATTTTTGGAGAGGCATTTGAAAATTGTTAGGAAACGAATGAAAGGTCATTTATATTTTAATTGATATTTTTATTACTTATTTTTATATTTTGTACTACAAACCACGTGTATTTATAACAGAAATAGCGTTTAATATTTGAATAATTTTGTTTAAAAGTGCAAACCTCCCTAAATCAGAGAACAGGGTTGCCTATTATTGGTAGTTGTTTTTAAATCATTTATAATTGCGTTGAAAGATTGAAAACACAAAACTAAAATATGGTAATACAATAACAATTAATCTTTACCCATGGCCTGATAGTTCTTCCAGGCATACTTATCGTCAAAGCCAACACACAAATAATGTATTCCCTTTATTTTACATGAATATTAACCAATACACCCCTTTTATCATTTGAAATTAATCCAGTTATACAGAAGCAATCAGAGTCTTGATCACTCAAAGCACATATCACCAAGAGGTCATCATTAGTATTGGCATCCAGTAAAACTGCTAAGTGTGAGTCATCTGATAAGTTATATGCTGGCGAAACAGGCCTATTTTATTTGCGAGTGATCAAATTTCTCTTGGGCCTAGTCATAGAATTGGGTTTCAGTTTGTCGGCATATATGTCTCCGCTCATCTTGAAAATTTCTTTTTTCTTTTTCTCTTCTTTCTTGAGAACTTGCTCTTTATTTTTCTCTTATTTCTTCTTGAAAGATTCCTCCGTCTCTTTCATCTTATCTGCTTTCTTTTTAAGGGCCTTTTTTCATCAACTCGTAAGGATATCTAGTGATTTCACCTGCTGAATATGATTTTATTTCGTATTTTTCTCTTCTTACTGATTATATACAAGCAAATACATTGTTGGGCTTTTTTTTATGTGATACTTGGAACAGGGTTTTGCTTTGAAGGTCGCAATGCTGCTGTTTGTCTAGTGTTGAGAAAAAGACGATTGATTATTGTTGTCGTCAGTCACAAAGCCCCTAGATGAGGACTGCACGGGGGAGTATAAGGGATGAAGAGTTTGTGAGGTTGATGGGGTTTAATTATTGGACGCAAAGGATTTGATTATTCATTTTGAGGGTTACTAGTATTTATTGGCTTTAAAACTGCCCATCTGCATCATCTTTATCGCCTCTACTACCAATTTCATATTTTCAGAATCCTATTTCTTTTTTGGAGCAATAAGTAATTTTGTTTTTAATAAGAAGCTATAGACGCAACATGATAATGGGTTCCGCAGAACGGAATTCCCATATTTGGCAAACCATATCCCCCTATAATAGTCGACTTAAAATGTTTGGGATATCTTCAACCACTACTTACCATATTTTTCATTTAAGTTAACTAAAGAAAATAAAAGCCCGTTTTTTAGTATATACTTCTAGATTACAGTAAACTGGATTTAAGAAAATGTCTTAACTTCCCATGTAAAATATATTTAGAAAGGACTATAAGACAATTGACCAAACAGCTTGACAGCCACTAGGCAAAGAGGCCTGGTAATGGTTATTTACATGACTAAATAGCCTCCTCGAGTAGTTCCACAAGGAATCTATAGGTTGTAGCACCACATTATTGATAAAATGCACATACTCAATATATGCGACTTCACCTCATAAGCTTAACCCTGGTGAAACCAAGAAAGGTAGGCTTGCTACCTATTATTGTAAGCAGAGGGTAAATACTTTTACATTTACATTCAAACCGTTGTGTACACTACAAATAAGATATAGCTAGCTCTTTCATTTAACATGAATACTCTGAATGTGATTTCATTTCGTATTTTTCTCTTCTTACTGATTATAAATAATCAAACACAGTGTTTAATACAAAAGAATGAGAATATGGATTTTAAATATAATGCGCTAGTTATAACCTTGAAAGAATGTAAAACAATTAATGGGGTGGGGTATATTATATTTTTCTGAGATTGAATCATTAAGATAAGCTAGAATCCAGAATGACAACTACAAGACCAACCGTTCCAGGATGAGTAACTTACCCTTTAACTAATTACCGATGTTGCGACTAAGTCCCCTTGTTTTGTGGTTTCTGGCACGTGCTGTGCTATCATTTTAAGGGGCCTAATTCAATGTACTCCTGTAAATGGTAGAATCAAATTAAGGACTTTAAATTGAGTTTGGGCAGCGTGTGTGTGTGTGTGTGTGTGTTTGTGTGTGTTTGTGTGTTTGTGTGTGTGTGTGTATTATGTCGAGTTTAAACAAACTCTCTTTATCTAGTTGAACGAAAACACGTACGGGAATTATATGTTTCAGTTGATTGAAAGTATTCACTCAATTATTTAGGTTGAATTTACGAAGATCATCTCATTATCTAGTGTAGTGAAATCACGTATGGAAATCATATATTACAGTTGATTGGAAGTATTCACTAAAATATCACTTCCATCACAGAGTGCAATCACACGATTCATAACTAAAAGTGATAAATCAACACGTAGATGAAGATTGTGAGGGTGTGCTGTGAAATATTTCCTGCACATTCACGTTGATTTTTAAGGAATAGCTGGAAATGTGTTTGCTATAAATATGGTTTGGGACGATTCTTCGGCACTTCAGTTCAATTAAGAACCAGTTCGAGTTCCTAGAAAGTCGCTGTTAGATTACTTGGGTCTTAATTGCTTAGGCTGAAAAATATGTGTCCACCATGAAAGGTAGCAAGCTTACCTTGACAGGTTATACTATGATATAGCTTATAATATTGGGACATAATATAATTGTTCAAAGTACCTTTCAGGATATATTGAGTGTAAGTTGGGGTTAATTATAACAGAGTTAATGGCAAGGTGAATAAATATCCAGTTAGATTAAAAATATACAATTTATTTATTACTAGTTTATAGGCCTTATACCCCATTTACATTTATCGGGGGAAATTTAATGGGTTTAGTTTTATTATACTTTACACTAATTTAACAAATATCAAAACCATAAATTTTTCATAGTTCAGCCATGGCTCGAAAGAAAATATATTAACACATTATCAATAGTTTATTATTAAACGTGATTCTTGGTTTTTTCTTTAATGTGTAATATATGTTGTTTGCTTTTTATAATAATTTAGTTAAAGCTAATACTAGTCCTAGAACTTTAGTGTAGTCAATTTTCTTTATTTTAATACATATAACAAATGTTAAGAAACAATAAGTATAGCACATTTGCACTGAAATGGTCCAATATTATTAGGCCTGTATCGAATATGTAACCTTTTTCGTACCTTCCTACTTGTTTGGACAGCACTTCGGAGACAGAAGGTCGGCAGCCTTACTGTGAGTACAAAAAAAAAAATACCAAAAAAAAACTTGAAAGTCTTAACCATGCCTTGAAGTTTGTTAGTGAAACCAGGTCACCTAAGTATGTAATAGTCTGAGTCACGCGAACATAGTACATGCAGTCCTGACTTCAAGACTACAGTGTACTATTACTTCAATCTCGTGATATTTGCACATACACGCAAGGACACGATGTCAGACCTTATCCTGAAACTATGAGCGAAGGAATACGAAATTAAAAAATATATTCATATGTTTAATTTATATAACCTAACTAGATGCGCTGCTGGTTACTTGCCAAACAAAGAGTCACACTAATTTAAATTATAGTTTTTATAATTTATAATTCGAATTCTAGCATAAATAAGTCGTTATTATTATTATTATTATTATTATTATTATTATTATTAGCACCGCGTCTTACTACCCGTTCGGGTTATACGCACTTACGCTCATGTGTAATGGTAGGGTGATTGTGAGATGAAATGAAGGACCTACAGTTTAACGTGGAATCCGAACCACGGTGAAGGCTTGGCATTCCCCACATTCACAAATAAATAAGTTATTCAATTTATTTTATATTTGACTGCTACTGCTACGCTTATGCATTGTATGGCTAGAAATTAAAATTATAAAATATATCAAATATTATTATAAACTTTAAATAATTAACAAGTTTTTTAGACTGTATAGATATCTTGTCTAAGCTGTTAGTAAAAGTTTTCCTTCCCTAACAAAAATCTTCCCAAAATGAACTATTTTTTTTACATATGTTCCAATAACCTTTTTAAATTAAGATGAAACATTTGTAATTTCTTGACTGAAAATTTTTGTTCTAGAATAAACATTGTTAGTGAGCTTCTCTAATAATTTAGTTACAGTTACCACCATATAATTTGAAGTTTTAATTATTTATTGACCGCCTTTGTGATATACTGGTCAGATTTCCTTGCTACAGATCTAGAGGTTCTGGTTTCGATCCCTGGTGCTTCCAGAATTTATTTGTGAAGCAGTGGTTCTGAAACAGAGTCAAATACAGCCTCGTGAGGACAAATGAGGAGCTACTTGAATAAAGAAGTAGCAGCTCCAGTATAGAAAACTTTTGATTAACGCCTGGAGTGTTCACTGCGCTGACAACATGACACCCTCTATCAGCAAACTTTGGCACTATCAAAGATATCAGGGGCGGCCGCTCGGTCGGTATAGTTTGATTGTGGGCTCGCGACGTACATTTTCAGTTATTTATTATTTAAGTTTCAATAAACTTTAATAAATAAGATAAAGTTGTTTTTATCGCAGTGAAAATTAGTAATGTTCCGGATAACTAATATTTCAAAACTAGGGCTCGTCGATCAAAATCATACAAACTGTATCCCAACAAAAATAAATAAACGTTATAAACAATTCACAGCTCGCTTTAACAGCTTCAAGGGTAAGTTGAGAGGACTGCTTCAATTGGTCAGGTTTACCGGTGAAACACAACGTTCAAAACATTACACTGTAATAAATATTATATTAAATTAAATTATTTATTGCTAATTAATGTTGTTACATTAAGTTAATCTGTCAATTTTGCTAGCGAATGTGTAAATGTAACACGTTGGAATAGAAACAAATAATGCATCACATCTATCGACTGAGAAAACACTCGCAACAGTCACCAAATATCGAGATGGGTGTGGAAATAATTACCAAGGAGGTCTATATCCGTGTGGCCAGCAAGTCGTGTATCCTCCAATAACCGGAAGAATGCCTACAGTAGCCCCATGACTTCTTTGGTGCTGACCGACAGCTCACAGCTGACTTCTGACAGTCAACATTTAGGTATATACCTAAATTTTGACCGTCAGAAGTGACAGATGCTAAATACATGTTTTTGCAGATCATATGGTTCGGTGTAGGGATACATAATTTGGTTTGGTAACTTTTCAAAGCTTTTAGCTTTCAGCTGTTAGCTGTCAGTCAGCACCAAAGAAGCCATGGGGCTACTGTATGTGCCACAGCCAACTATGAACAACAAGGAAAGCGTCCCCACACCCATACATTGGGGAAAGTTTCATCAAGGAACGCTTGAGAAATCATCCCTACCTTCGACGCCGATTCCCAGAGGACGCACCTTTAGAGCACCGGATGTACCTTCCCAGTTCGATCGACTGAGGATATGAATTTGAACGTTGAACCATCTATGGAGAGATCTACTTTATGACACACACATTCCTCACACTGGTGAATTTTACGAGCGTTTAATAGTAGGTATGTATGTGATAGCTACCGACGCCTTAACTCAGTAGCTTATGGCTATCGGGTTCGATTCCTGGCATGGCCGAAAATTGTATAGTTGGTGAAATGTGGGCTTCACCTTTTCCCATGATGAATTAACGGCCGGGGTCATAAAGTTAGTTTGCAAGTCGTGTGCTGTTATAATCAGTCGGGTCAGAAAGTTTACGTTAAAAAGCATTCCTCAATTTATTTTTAATAGGGTAGTAGAAGTGTTAGCTCATATTATTGATACACACATGATCTACAACATTGCTCACAGACATTTACACCGTAACCAAAATAAAAAGGTTGCCTCCTATTTAGTGAGAAAAGCTATACAATAGTTTGTAATTTAATACAAAGATATTTTACTCGTAAAATTATTCATCAACAGGTGTTGTGTTGTGTTATTTTGTTGAATATTCTAATTTTAAAGTTTTTTTATGTGTAGTTTTTTTGTACACTGCATCCCGCCCAGGCTATCCACATGTTTACACTAATTATATAGGGATGATGACGGAATAATTTTGATGGTATGTGCCAGCATTTACATTAAGGAAGAGTAAAAAACCACCCTCAGTACAGTCGACCAGGATTTGAACCCAAGCATCTTCGCTAACGACAAACCATACCAGACAAGGCTGACACCTTATCCATTCTGCTCACTGATTCGGATAAAGTATAATATATAATTTAATATTTTCCAGACATGTTTATTATTCCCTTATTTTCTCTCTCCAAGAGCTTAATCCTGAATCATCGAAAATTATCTTTAGTATAGACCTTGTTTATCGGGTAATAGGCAGGCACGCTATCCGTTCAGTTCACCCTAATATTATGTGACTAAAGTAACAAATTTGTAATTAAATTCAACATTGACATCATTGTGAGTTTTACTTATCTATTTTTAACCTTTACCTATTATTCATTAAAAAGGAATATTATGTATATTGTGTGCTTTAATTGTGTGTGTGTATGAGATAGAGAAAGCTAGAACGTATGTGACCATGTTTGTCATAAAGAAAGCATATATGATTTTATAATTTATATATTTATATATATATATATGTGTGTGTGTGTGTGTGTGTGTGTGTATGTGTGTGTATTTATATATGTATATTTATAGATACACCAATAGATAGGTACTGACCAAATTACTTACACACATTTTTTGTTTGTATTTTTGAATTTCTCTCTATAGCTCATAATTTTATAAATAGCTATTTATAATTTTCGACGATGGTCAAAGGTGTTTATAGTTTAAAATAACAACTATGGGCACATTTGAAAAAGGTTAATTAGTCATGTTAGTCACCCTAAATATTATTATAAAAACATATAGATATTACCGTAAGATTTTTTTCTAAACGAAATAATAAAATATATGTTTTTTTTAAATAAAATGGAAGTTAGATAATTGTTTCAATCGAATTTTCTCAAACGTTAAACCTGCTCTAATCTTCGTTTAAGTTATATATTTGAGAGTAATTATTTTAATTAAGCCTAAAATGTTTATAAAGAACTAGTTATTATGTTTGACGTTTGAAATGTCAACATCATAAATTAATATACATTTTTCGCAGTGAATAGTCTTCGTGTGAACCTAGTGAAGTACTACCTTGTTGGGTTAAAAACAAATGAAATTCCATAGCAATTTTTTTGATTGCTTACAGGGTATTCTAAATTGTTACAAACGTGTTTAACTGGATTGTGAATTCAGTGTTTAACATTTATCCCAGATTTAAAGAATAGTTTATGAATATAATCTTAGGCCCAATCTTACAATGTCACGTTAAAGTCCTCGTAACTTAACCGTTTGTAAAGTCTAACCATTGGTTAAACTTAGCGTTGCGTTTTACAATACTATTTTTATGTGCGCGTTAAATTACGGATAGGTGCCTTCCATTAGTTCTTAGCGTTAACTTTCTCGGAGCGCTAGATTTGTGTCAAAGCTTTTGATTTTTGATTGACCTAACTTGACCATAGAGAATATAACCAAGTCATTACAACGTCTATGGAACTGTTATGAAAAAATCAATCAAAACGAGTTCAATTCATCAAGTTTGTTGAGGTTATCTTCTATATTTTATCGTATTTATCTTCCTGCTAAAATGTCTGTTGAGAATCATAAACGCGAACGAAGTGTAAATTTGAGCAAAGAAGAGGAAATGTTGCTGATTGAATTAATTAATCAAAGTCGTCATAATCATACAATAAATCAGCCATTTCGTAATATAAATAAAAGTAACCTCACTTTAATAAAAACAATAATCGCCTTGAAAACAATATGGCGGAGTGTTTAACGTTGTTAATGTGGACGTTATGTTTGCTAACCGGAAGGTAGACCTCGCGTTAACTTTACGAGCACATTTACGTGAACATTAGCGCTAACCAAACATTGTAAAATCAAAAGTAGTGGTCGTTATCGCTTAACCTCATGTTAAGCCCTAACGAATAGAATAACGTGACATTGTAAAATTGGGCCTTAGTCTGTTATGTCCAAATTACTCGGATCAAACCGCTATTTATCAAGTCTTGTGATAAAACGAAACGAAATAGTTATTTCCGATTATCTAGTTGTCAAACTATAAAAATAAATTGGTGACATTTTTAGAAAGTAACAAAGTATTATAAAAAAGTTTTCAAAAAAATCATCTTTTTTTAGATGAACACATTTTAATAGTAACTGATACACCACTTTTCTCGCAAATTTATCCATTACCATCCTAACATAGCATATGTTTGCCTAAACTAACTCAACCTAACCAAATAAAGTTATTATATTTTATCTAATATACTATAAAGTAATAAACTACAATAACATTAAAACAAAATTGTAAATAGCTCATTTTTCTTTATTTATCTGTAAATTAAAATAAATATCACACACCTATATTTCGAACCAGAGAATCTCTTAATACACCAATCATTTCAAATTGTTCTGAGTGTTCGCATGATCATACGAGTGTGTCAAGGAAAAAAGTCTAGTATGGGCCGCAGTGAAATCGATTGGAATCTGATTCAGGTCAAATTCCTGGGGGCTTTAAAGGATAAAGAATGGCAATAGGTGTCATGCGTTGAAAGAGTCCCAGGGTGCTTCGCCCAAAGCCTCGCCACGACAAAAAAAATATCGCTCCAATCTCTTGTTATGAGTCTTTAAATCGCTGAGTTTACTTCCCAACTTAGGGAGGAGCAAACTTTTTCTTGGTCGGAGAAGTTTCAAATACAGATTTCTCTATAAAACTTCAAAATATTTTAGTGAACTAATATTCATGTTGTCATTATTTGATTTTTTACATAAATATAAACTTTATTTTTTTAATAAAAAATAGTTAAAACATATTAAATTGAATTTAATTATATATATTATATTTTATACACGGGATGTCAGGGATGGATACGCAGATAATGTGCCCGAGCCTAGCTTGAATATTTGGGTTAGAACTAAGACTGATCTTCTATTAAATGTATTTATCTATTCAGTCAAATTTATATGTAATACAGCACTAAGTTCTTATATTTCATAATATTTGAGAGCCATTATTAATTAATATTGTGTTGTGTGGGAAACCGATTATATTCAACGCAGAGGTTGACTTATTTTTTAAGATTGATAAAAACTAAGAGGGTAGTTAAAACGAAATTAACCCGAATGAGTGTGAATATAATACTGAAAAACCCAAGTAAAAATATATTGTGCTAAGCCTCCCCCAGTGCACCGGATCAAGATTCTGACCCCAACCTCTTCGTCAACAGCGATCAGCTGCATGCGAGTGTAATATCAATCACCGGTTATTGCAATTATTATAATTATTACTAGTAAAATTGACCTTGAACTTTCTGATCTGATTTTTATCATCAGTTATCACATGAATTAGAAATGTAAATATAAAACAAAAATCACCCAGTCTCATGGCCACCGAATCTTCATTGTTAAAAGGGAAGCCCAAATGTTAATGATGATAAACTTTTCAGCCATACCGGTAATTTATTACAGGACCTTTAGCTTAATCTTCGGATTCGTTAAATTGAAAAATTACACCTGGACATGGGAATTGAACACGGGACCTTTGGCTCAGTACGTAAATTTTCTTTACGCGCAGAGTTATCCAGGAATCATCCCATTCAATCATTCTCCACGCATATGATATTTAAACACGGATATAACCATAACATTCAAATATAATAGCTTTGTCATTTAATTCATCTTAATTTTCTGACTTTATTACCATTAAATATAAGTTTTCTAGCTCTCAATAGTATCTACCTCTTATGTTTTGAATCTCAGTGGGTCAAATATTCATGTTTTATTAAATGCTATGAAAATATTTGAGAAACGAGAAAATGATTAGCTTGCAGTGATTTTATAACCAAATGGTCAATAATAATTAACTAGTGAACACTTAAAGATGGTAGAAGTATTTTTTATCATCGTGTCTTAATTCCTGTTCAGATTATACGCTTATATGATAATGAATATAATGAGGTAGGGATGAGGAAGGAATCGCCCTCATTTGCGTGGAAGTAGAGTGGGAGACTATTTAGGAAAACTAACTCAGTATACCCGGGTTCTAACCGCTATATCCCCGTCATCGGCAAGCCAATCTAACACGAAGAGTGACGCCTTAGACCAATCGATCACTGAAGTGTCTGTCGAAGTAGTTGATAAGCATGATTATTATATTTGTAGACGTTTCATCATCAAACGTACAACAAAATAGATTATTAAGTTTATCAACCTTAAGGTTGTGGTTACATCAATTAAATTAATTTATGAATATAAATATTTTACATTGCTAGGAAAAAGGTTTTTATTTTTATTTATTTTTTCTGGAGGACTTTAAACAAACTTATCTAAATATAAACAAATTAATGGATTTAAAACTAAGCAGTTTCATTCAAATTAATTTTGTAATCATCCTTTGCAAATTGTTACTTTTATTTTAATAGAATTGTACAGTTCTTAGAAACGCATTAGATCTTGTTTTATGTTACTAGCAGCCATATTTTAAATTTAAAGTACTGATCTTCAGGAACTAATATATTTTCAATACTGAGTTAAGTGATGTGATCTTTAGCAGTCACTTTTAATTTATAGTAGGCCTAAACCTATCAATAGTTGTAAAATAATCTATAAGCTAGCTAACGTATGAATAGTAGGAAGTGATAGCTATCAAAAGTTAATAAAACTACTCTCATGTATCCATTCATCTAGCATCTGCAAATCCATAATTATTTTGAGCTGCTTTCACGTTTGGTTATCAAAACTTTCAAAAGAAACAATTTGATTTTAGCTATTTTTTCTTTAAAGCGTTCATAAATTATTTAAATACGAACTTAAGAAAATAAACCTTTCGATATCACTTTTTTGTGGAAGTGGCGTCTGTAATTCACTCAAAAATAAATTCTTTACAAACGAGAGCTGCAAAAAGGCTGTCTTCTCTTCACAAACTAAGATGTCGAGCTGGATGAAATCGGGTGGTTGATGACGTCAAACAAACTGTTTTCGCTTGTGTTCACGCGCATGTCTTTACGAAGTAAAAACGTTTTATTTTAAAACTAATATCTTGTATGTTTATTTCTCTGAGCTATAGGGCCAGTTTCATAGTCAAATTTAGTACGCCTCAAGTGAGGTGTTACACTAAGTGCATGACGACACCTACCTAAACCAGAATGGAATAGGCCAGTTTCTTATGCGAGAACGGCCCCTTCCAGAGTTTAGGTAGGTGTCGTCTTGTACTTAGTGTAGCGCCGCACTTGAAGCGTACTAAATTTGACTATGAAACTGGCCCATAGTATTATTGTTATTATTTCATGTACTATAATATTTCTTGTTGCCACAACAAAACATTTTTTGTTGTTTCAATAAGTTACGAGAAAGCCAGTTATAGATAAATCCTTAGGAAAGTATCATAAGAAACGTTTATTGCCCTTTTGATTGATAATATAGTATTATTTAGAAAATAATAAATATTCCACATAGGTTTTAACGTTAGTGATTTTCAATCAAGGTATTCAATAAAAAAAATCTTTTGCTAGCTGTCAGTTAACACCCCTCCTATACTGGACGGAATTTATCAAAATATCAATTTTGACCTGAAAAAATGTTGTGTTTAAATTTTCTAAGATGTATTTCCTACCATGTTTCTACTGTATGTGCTGTGTTAACATTACGTTGTGTTCAGAAATGGAACAGTAAATTCCTGAACTATTAAGATAAACTAAACAGCCGCACTCTAACAGAAGGTCATGAGTTAAACTCTTGAAAATACCTCGCATTTCTGCATGAAATACTTCTCTCAGAAACAACCAGTTTCCGTCGGGATGGAATTCTAATGCCTCGTACAGGATGGCGTTCCTTTCTCCGAATGCGTTCAAGGAGTAGAAGGTGCTTTAGGAGGGGCTCCTGGCTTTTATTCGGGATGCTGGGCTTTAATCCCGACACGATGCACAAGGCGTCGGTGAGCTTGATCTCATATTAAGTAGTGTACCATCCTTTCCCTGTATCCTTTACTGAATTTAAATCTAATACACCCTTCTCGTCCTGTATTAGTTAGAGTTAGTCTAAGGAATCCTGACTCGATTCCGTATGATGGTGACAAAGGTATTTACTATTTATATTAGGGTTTGTCATTCTATCCCATTGTAATTATCTTAGGATCAGGATTCATAGTATTAAACTACTGACCTTTATTAAATTAGTATGTAATTTGAGAGCTTATATAGGTTTAAAAATGTAACGTTGAGTATTTAAACTATGGGGAAAAAATGTTTTCTCGATATTTAATCAACCAAAGTGGATATATAATTTTAATATAGTATAAAGGGCCTATATCTCATCCACTGTGGATCTATAGTATGTGTTTAGTAAGTGTGTTACACCCGCTCTACGACTCAATACTACCCCAACCATTAAAAGGTAATTAAGGGAGAGGATATAAACTAACATACAAAAAAGGAAATTGTAAAAATATGTAAATTCAACAAAGAGTAGTTTATTCAATTAATGACAATAGCGCAGATGACAATAAATGGTCTCATTATATCATAATGAGTTCTGTTGGAAATCATACTCGAAGTAAACAACTTTACAAATTTAAGTTGTGCAAGTATTTAAACAAAAGGAAACATGATATCCATCACAAAATTGATAGACCAGTCTATATGAGACAATACTACAGGGTAATTATTTATATGTGATACAAAAATTATAAGGGCCTAATGGGCACCTTGATATGGTTCCAAAGGTTTCGTAATGCACAGAAAACGATATCTTATATATAAAGAAAATTAAATGTTGACGACTACATTACAGAGTTTACAAAACGTGAGGGTTCGACTACCAGACATAAGCCAAACTCCCACGGGACTACCCGATCTGACAGAGAATATGGGACACACAGTTCCCAAAATAAATAAACTAAACTGAGCTGTTCAAAAGGAACTTACGTTACAAAAGATTAAAGTTATCCTAATTCAAATTCCAAAAAAGTTACATCACGTTACGTTAATTCTAACCATAAATTCAAATACGAAAAGTTACTTTAAAAAAAACGGGAATACTCTACAATTCCAAACAAATAAATATTAACATGTCAACTTCTAATTAGCACGTAACTGAAAATATTTACGAGAATAAATACAAAAGTACACGTCCAGCGCCCGAGCGGCGACATTTATAAGATATAGTATTTTAATTTAAATAGACGATTAAATAATAAATATGTTAAATTTAGAAACAGAATATTTTATGTTAGAAGATTATAGATAATAAAGAAGTTAGAGTTCATAACTCCACTCGTCTAAGCGACGAGTTTGATACATTTACAAGTCTTTCTCCAGCCATTGCCCAGCTCCATGACAATGATCTGTCGTTGATCGTCGATCGTAGAATAGTCAGTATTTGCATACTTGCATAGCCATTATATAGGGATTTCATTGTTATGATGGGGATACACAAACACACGCGGTGACGTCACGATGCCTGCAAAAAGCCACGTAGGCCATGTGGATGTTGTTCTTGCTCCATTGGAATATTAGTGAATATCTCCAATCACCCGATGTTTCGAAGGAGGTTCCTCTAGTATCCGCCAGAGGTCAGAAACATAGTTGTCTTCAAGTCGATGTAGATAGTCCTTGGTTCATTTCACGCTAGTACAGTCGGAGTGCCGGGACGCGTTTGTTGATGCTCCGGCCTTTCCTGCTCCAGTCGCCGGTCTTGGTTTACCATGAGTCGTCCAGCCTAGCAGGATTCTATTGACAGCAGATTCATGTGGTAAGTACGTGGACAGAATATATATTACATTGGTTTGGATTGAGTAGTGAAACATATTGTCCAGCATGGTTATATTATGTCTTCTTAGCCTACAAGAACTACAACAGCGAACAATACTATTGTAGGGATCCTAAATTTAATTGAATTTATTGGAGCGGGTAGTATGAATTGATGCGATACATCCATTAACGTCCGTAGTGGGCGTGGTCTCATTGGAACATTATACATCGTAATGTTACAAGTGAACGTTAGATAATACACTCATATATATTATTTTTTATATAAATATACTATGTTATATACAGTATTAATATACAGGGTGGATGGGGATTCGCTAACTAATTTAAAATAAATATACTATGTTATATACAGTATTAATATACAGGGTGGATGGGGATTCGCTAACTGATTTAAAATGACCATAGTTTTGTAAATTAGTGACCGATTAGCAAAAATATTATTTTATTAAGTTCTAAGGTCTCTGAGAAAATCTTCTATTAGCAGACCATCCATCGTGAGTGATTGAGAAAACTGGCGGACAAATTGTTTTTGGAGGATCATGCCTATATAGCTTCAAGTTTTGAAGTGTGGGAATCTCTCATCCTTGTGCAGCGATGGTGGCGAGGTGTTCATGGTCAACATATTACACTTCATTATAACAAGATCGGAAATTGCCACAGAAAATTAATGCCAATTCAGTTGGCTGCAGATGCAAGAAAAGCGGATGACCATCGACAGTGTGACCAGGAAACCTTATTACGTACAGGAATCATCCGCAGATGACTGTGATAGGCGCATGGAATATGGAGAAATAAATCTTTCTTGGTGCTGATCTGTTTAGTAACTTTGTTTGTAATTATGAGGCAGTTTTCCTCACCTGTGGTTTAGTAAATCGACCCAACTGTCGATATTTGGCGCCAAAAAAACTATTGAGAAAGTGCAAAATTTACCAAACGTGACGGTGTAGTGTGGCATGACCTCGGCCCATATCATTGGTCTCGTCCTCCAATAGGACAACGCTCACGATGTTATTTTCTAGCAGGATGGCGTCCCATCCCATTTTGCCCTTATCGTTAGTGACCGAACAACGCCACGCACTTTGTAAGGATTAGAGGAACGTATCAATTACTCTGTTAGGAAATGTTTCCCGGTATTTCTTTCACAAGAAAATTGATGACATAACGCGACTCTTACGGCTGGCTATCAACGCAGGCGCGTACGTGGAAATTTATTATGCCACAAAAATTCTCATGTACTTGTGAACCGAACAATTCTTACTTTGTGTAAATCTATCCATTGTTGATAAAATTATAGCCGTTTAAAATCGGATAGTGACTTTCCGATCACCCTGTATAATAGATTGGATTATCTAATGTGCATTTTCAAATACATAATATCAATTTAGAAATATATATTCACTGAAACTCATTAAACTGTAAAATAACAGCTGTTTATTCTTTCTACGATGATTAGCATATATAAATCAAACAACGTTAAAAGTTATTAAATCCGTTAGTAAATGAATCATAGAAAAGGGAGAAAAAAAACAACAAATAATTCCTGCAGTTTAAATGACGAGTACTATTATTTAGTTTCAGTTTATTTCCAATCGACACCAATTATGCCAAACAATGCGTCTCACAATACCAATAATTATTTTTATACTGGAAAGGTTCACTTTTAGCTTGTAGTCGAAACTTTTTGAAACATGTCAGAAGCAATTTAATTAGAGACTTACAGCAAATCAATTTTTAGATTTATATAACAAAAGGTGACCTGGTGGTCTAGGGGTAAGGTGTCAAACTTCTATGCTGGCGGCCGGGGTTCAATCCTCAGTCCCGGCAAAGATTTATCTGTATTACCAAACCCTTCCTTCACCTCTGACAAGACATCTTGTGAATGTGGGGAATGCCAGGCCTCCACCGTGGTTTGGATTCCACGTTCAACTGTAGGTCTTCCATTTCATCTCAAAATCACCCTACCATACACATTAGCGTAAGTGCGTATAACCCGAACGGGTAGTAAGACGCGGTGCTAATAATAATAATAATATATAACAAAACACTTAATAGGAAATAACAAGACCGGTCATTGGCCTTTTTTTTATTACTTGAGATATATAATATACAACTACCTACCCACATCGGTGGCCGTAAGTTCTAAGGCGTCATCTCGCAATAATGTGATTTCTCGTGAACCGAAGGTCGAGGTTATGACCCTGCTTGGATATGCTGAGGGTGTTTTTGCCTTATTGGTTTCCCACTTTACCTCCACGCAAATACTGTTATATTTCCTATCAGTTCCACCTTCTTCCCAACGTGTAAATAATGTGTAAATATGTGGATATCTTTAATGGGTAATAATATGCGATGCACACAAAAAGTGCGCTGGTTTAACCAAATTATTATCATATTACTTATAGACTAACTTTTCTCAATTCTAATTTCAACAATGAACATTTTATTGACGTTGTCAAACCCGGGACTCTGAGATAAGTAATAAACCTTCTGCCGATTGAGATTAAAAATCAAACTAAAGGCTAGATTGGTTAGTGATAGACTAATATGTCTAGTTATACTCAACAATAAAAAGGGTTTTATTAAGTTGTTTTTTTTATGCACTGTTCACCACATCTTACTACCCGCTCAGGCTATCTGAATATTTATATTAAAGGGGTAGGGTATGAGTAATATTATATTTATAGTGACAATACCAGCATTTGCGTGGAGGAAGATTGAAAAATAGTTTAGGAAAAACTCAGTTCACCCATCCAGATTTGAACCTCGTAGTCACCAATACAATATGTTAATAGAGCAATGCCTTAGATAGTGTGACCTTTGATGTGGCTAATTAAGAGACTTTTGATGTGTTTGGCGATACTTAATGCTATCGTCAATCCATTTGTTGATGTTTTAGTTTGTTTTACATGATTTATGATAAAGGAATAGTTACAATATTTCTGGAAACCTTCCAAACAGTATATCATTGACGGATAAATTTTGGGATTCCTTGAGAATACAGGTAATTTTACAAAATTATCTGTCTAATCTGATTTTCTTGTGATGAAGAAGTTGTAAATCGAATCCTGGAAGGGTGTGTCGCTAGAATTGTTTTCCTAAATGCATATTTTACCACTCTCCCTTCAAACAAATGTAGATACATTTCTTCAAAATTCCACTTTCCTCGTCCTTACCCTATTGGTATGATTAAATCTAGATATCCAGAACGGGTAGAAAGATATATAGCAATTTTATTTTAACATATTCATAAGCTGTCAATAATTCTACCCAAGCCAAACGTCTCGGACTTGGTTCGCGTATCAGGTGTAATTTTTCAGCTATACTTAAATAACTCTTGTAATAAACGTATTCATTTAATAAATTATATTATTTTTTAAGTCAATTTTGGATTTGGTTCAACAAACTATTTCAATATAAATTACTTTCTTATTTTTAGAATAACATCTATGACCTTACATTACAAGTCAATCGTGATTACTTTTTTTTTTTAACTGAATGCGGAAATGAATTAGACACAATGGACGCTATTAACATGAATGGATACTGCTCAACGAAATACTTTATTTCCTAATGACTCCCGACAAGAAACACTCAACAGTTCAGTCAACCTGCATTGGTGGCATGCTAGGGCAAATTGACAGAGTGAACGACCTATGTTTTGGTTCGTGGAGACAAGCCAGGAGCCAAAAATAAACCCACCCTGCGCTTATTGGTTAAATCTCTCATGTTTAGTACACTGCGCAATCTTTGTGCCAGTAACCAAGTTAATAAACAAAATGTATGATAATATTTATTTATTTGGGGTGGGGTAGTATTTAATGAATACTTTCTAAACAAACAGGTTATATCAGCGCACAGCTTACCAACTAACTAAAATCTAAAACAGCTCTAGCACCCAGTTTCCGAGCCGGCAATTCATTACTTTGAAAGGAGAAGCCTCAATTTAATAAATAACACATTTTCCGGTACCCTTAGTTCCGTAAGCAAACTCGCTACCGACTGAGATAAGGGATCAAGCAAATTACACTTCAATACTTTTATAAACACTCATCCTTATTTAGAGTTGAGAAATCTAGAATCCACATAGACATACAATTTCTAAGTTCCTTGATCGAACTCGAATCTCCTAAACCATATATGAGCCTCCCAAACCATCTAGTCCCAAGAAAGTTTCTTAGATTTTGATTGAAAAAAGGTATATCTATTTGGAACTTTACTTTACTTAAGATCAATTTCCTTTGTCTCTTAAAAGGATAGTATCCTTGACGCTTCAAACCCCTAAAAAACTTAGTAAATTATTGTATTTTTTTGACTGTAACAATAAATGACTGATTTTGTTCAAGGTGGCTATAGTTTCCTATACTCTTCACCTTTGTCATGGAACTGAAAAATACATATAACGTCGTTGAAAAGAATCTAATTTTATATTTTCACACAAATTTTATTTTTTATCAACTTCTAATGTAAGGTTGTCTATGGTACTGTCGTCAAATTCACTTTGGGGTGAACCATATTTTTTAATAACCAATTCCTATTTAAATCTTGCAAGGCAGTTAAACGTCTGTAGTGCATTTCAACACCACAGAGGGCACCTCCCTTGATGTCAAAAAAATATAAAATAAGTTATTTTTTTAAAAAAGGCAATAAAATTTCCTCTAAATAAATATATAGCAGCATCGGAATTGCTTACCTAGTTTGAATCCTCTGATTAGAAACTTGGGAACTGCGTCCTGATAATTCTAAGTAAACAAATAATTAAACTGCATCCCAAGTTTTTTTAATCAACAAAGGAACTGGGTCCCAGCTTGTCATATTAGGTATCTTTACGTCTCGTTTAATTAGGTTACATAGTTCAACCCCCACGCTCACTTTTCGGTTCTACCTCACATTACCAAAAATATTGGAGGAACTGCATTCTTCTTTGAAAAAATTAACTTCTTGGGACTATCATTCCTGAATCCTGTTGACGTGGACGACTGCTTTACTGGTGACCTCGTGGTGATCCATTTAGAAGAAGACAGTAATAATCTTTACTGGCTGAACTTTAGAAATGTACGTAGTAACAGAAAATGCAAAATTGCCACCCCGTGTCTGAGCAGATTAATCTCTTGCTGCACCACGCACTACAAATTGCTGCGAATCTTTTCATTCCGAAATAAAAGGAATGCTATATTCAGCACACCCGAACATTTTTCCGTTTATAGAAATGTTGAAAAATTCGAAGTTAAGGATATAGACGACGTGAAGCGGTAGGCCTACACAAAGAAGCCTTCATAAGTAAAGCTATAAAAAAAATCAATCATTATGAACTTATCAGGAAATTACATGACATACGCATTTTTATAATCTTGAACTTTAAAAAAAATACAATAACTCGTTCAATTTGATATGTTATGATATTTACATACAATAAGTGATTTAAGAACGGGTAGGCAATTAGATAACTGAAATATAACTTAAAGTTAAGTGTTAACAGGGACTCAATTCGTGCAACACGCCTTTTAAAGAGAGACGCAATTAGTGTAAAACAAAAATATTTTGGGACGCAATTTAGATGCAACCAAATGTATTGTCGTTTTTTTGTTTTGTTTTATTCTTTCGGGTTATATACATATTTTAACTACGCTAATTGAATGGATATGAGTAGGGTAAACATATTAGAGTTACTGTCCAGAATTAACATACAGGGAGAGTGAGAGAGCATTTAGGAAAACCACAATCATAACACCCGATCGTCATTCGAACCCTGAACTCCCTGGCACCAGCAATCCAGTATAGCACGAGAGTGACGCGTTAGACCATTCTATATCCATCGCGGGCACAATAGTAGTTAAGGACATGTGTATTTTGGAAACTATATATTTAATTGTTCGACATTATTATAATATGACTTTATTTTAGAGCTCCATTAGTGATCTTAACTCATAAATTGCAATTTTGTAGATAAGGTCCTGACACATTGGTGTCTGCTAGTTTAATAACAACCATCTGTTTTAATTTGTATTATGTTCTATTAAAGACGCTTTAACGCAAGTAAAAGGTAATTAGCAACACGTACCATATTACAAGTAACTTACCCTCGTACAAATGCCCTCATACGTATAAATATTAATCCTCTTGGAGCTAGGACCAAAGATTGTCAAATGCGTTCGGTGAACTTCCGAAACTCGATGAAGTAACAATCTCGACCACGGCTCGTACCATTGGTTAAGCGGGCTAAGGCATTGTACTCGTGTTGTACTTGCTCACTGTTTACAATGAGATTGTGTTTTCTAATACCAATCGCGTGCATTGATAGGTTTATTTCACATAATGTTTATTAATGTGATTTTTTCCATACTTTTTCCACCCGGATGCAAGTTCACTTTCTATAAAACTATCCTCGTCATTCTTTTTTTACATAACTAAAGTAATTAGTAAATATGGTGATGAAAGTTTTTTTAATACAAGAAATTATTAGGTACGATAATAAGGAAATAAATTAAGAGTGCAGACGAGGAATCGTTCAATTCACATTATTAGAGAAACTGGGTCATTAAAGTGTTTAGTTTAAGATTTACAACTTTTTTTCTGGTATATTATGTTTTTAATTGCAGATATCTCATGACAGAACTTTGTATATATATTCTTTTTTTTTTATCACATTAGCATTATATAAGTGGTTTTCAACTTGTGGTTTCACGTATCCCTAGAAGTACGTGGCATATTTATTAAGGCCATTACAAAATAATGTAATAATGGCAAAGTGTGGGTTTTCTGCTCAAAATTATACTAACCTGAAAGAATAAGTGTTCTTTGAAATCATACCAAGGCTCTCATTAAATGTGTAGGGGCTATTTAATCTATATTTTCATTCAAATATTAATTTGTATTCTCGTTAATGTTTGTTTCATTCTTTGTATGCCTGACCTGCCAATATATTTTATCTAAGGGGGATGTTAAGTGTGCTGGAGTTTTTTTAAATCTAAAATAGTTGTATTAATTTTCTTAGTAAAGCATGTTAAATAATGTTTAAAGAAGTGTTTTCATCAAAATGACACACTTCCTTCCTAATTTAAGTAAGTAAGATTCTAGCCCCAGTGATTTTAAAATCCCTTGTATGATCAAATATAAGGGGTTTAATTTTTCTTTTAATAATCAAACTCTTTGGCTACTTGAGGTTTAAGAATGAGGAGTTAGGCCACCGACATAGATTAAAACCACCTTTCTGCATAAAATAGAAATAAATTAATTTATTTTTAAAATGTGACCTAGTGTATGCATCACAGATACAGTACCTTTCAACCGTTTTAATAAAACTTGTAACACACACTAACAATATAATTAATTTGATTTCTAACATATACTATATTAATAGCTAATTCATTCTACATATGAAAATACGTTAACAGAGCTGTCGGTATTTGGGTTTGCTTAGTGGTCTTATTATTAGTGGACAGCGCATCAACTCTATAACCAATAAAACCAACATAGGTATTGACTGCAACCTGAAAGACACTCTACCTTAAATAACTTCCCGGCCACAGGGGCATATGGTTCGTGAGGTGAGTTGTCAAGTATTAATAAGTTTTGTGCGGGTTCGATGGCTCAGTAGACAACACATCCATAGGTAAACGTTGGTCACTGTCAATGAAGAGACATCAGTTAGGAATGTGTAGTCTAACAACGAGAGTTATACACATATTTAGTAGGTAAAATGACGTATCAGTTTCAGGGAAATGTTGGTAGCCATTAGCGCGAGCATGCCTTGTCTAGTAACGATAGTTCCGAGTAGGTGCAGCGTTTGAGATGAAGTCACGGTCTTATGTACATATTGGTCGTGTTCAGCATAGAGATAGCAGTCAGGCATGCGCAGTATAGGAGTAACAAGTATATTATTTGTATGTAGGTGTCACGTTAGATGGGACCCGCCCCTCTTGCGCTTGTGAGCACCCCTGACCCCTCTACCCCCTTCACATCCAGTAGCCACCCCCTCTAAACAATCGATACTGCTGCTAGGGACACACTCCTACATACACCAGTGCTGCATTATGTTGCCAGCCAGCCTGTCGTGACGCAGTTGGTAGAAACACACCACACAGTCTCCAATATTCTAGGAAATAAAGTTTCAACACGCGGATTGATATCGAATACTCGAGGGAAAAGGGGAGGGGGGAGAAATTATCATTTTCCCGTTTGAATAAAAATGCTCTAAACATCGACAGCAATAGAAGACCTTACAATATTTAAACCCGCACCAGTGGACACACGGACAAGGGCACCAGTCTCGTCTAGTCTGGTTTGCTGATGAAGTGAATGTAGAGGTACTAATCTTAGAAGCAAATGCTGGTACATTTGTCTTTAATTAAATCTTATTTAAACCTACTACATTAATATAAAAAACAGATATCCCGGACTGGAATAAAGGCAAAGTGCAAGAAAATATCTAAAACATTTCTTTAACTATTACGTTATTGATTATAAAAAATATTAATTTTGAGATACATAAATCAATTTATGTTAATGTTTTAAAATAGTTGAAACTGTACTGTACATTGTGCTTGTTGTTGTAAACATGAGCTTTACAGTTAAATGAAATATAATGTTATATTTCAGCAGTAAAATACTTCAAGAAACATTTAAAAAATCATATATTAAATATTTCAAATTACTATCTATATGATAAATATATATATATATACATAAATTATGTGTTTGGGAATAAAAAGGTAAGTTAACATGAATCAGTTTAAAAATTATATTAGAAATGGTATTTCTGAATGAAGAGTTATTGTAGAGATAATAGGTTCCTCCTGCTAAACGTGTATGAAGCCTGGTTGGATAAATTGTTAGAACAGCTCCTTTAAGGGAAGATTGACTCCCCTATCCAAGAACCATTTTAGTAAGATTTAGTTTTAGAAATAGACCTACAGAACTATTCTATTTTAAAATTAAATTTACTAATACTAGTAACAAGTATAAATTAATATTTTGTCAAGATCCTCAACACATTTGAGATTTAAACTTGAATTTATAATCAGAGATAAAAAGTTTAATTAAGTAGTTACTGTAGTCTCCGAGATAATTCCATAATCCTCTTACTGAAGAGTATTTGCGACATTACTCCCAGATAAGAACAATCGATACATTGGGCTTCGAGAACATTCCTGCTATGTGTTTGACTAACCAAACAATGTACAGTAATATTTAGCAATATAATTAAGTTTTTTAATAACTCGCATTGGTGAGCACGCGGAAGAGGCGTCTGGCTCATGTATACTAGTTTGCTGGTAATTGGAAGGTTGGGACTCGAATCCCAGCTGGTTGTACATAGATTGTTTTTTCTTAGATAACTTCCTGCTATTCCGCCGGGAAAACTCGGGTACATTTTCTCTCAATTATATCTTCCTTACCTCTATATTATCAAAGTAATTAAATGAAAATTGCTTGGACAGAATTCAAAATATATATATATATAAATAAATATGATATGGTAGCAAGTGTGTTCATTTAAAATAAAGGTATATTCTAAATTTGGTTCAAAATTAAAGGTATTCACATATTAAAAATAAATAATTTTATAACATGTTTAAATTGCCCCTACACAATTTCAAAGGGAAACTATTCCACAACCTTAGTAATTTACTTACTTTAAAAATCATCCTGCATTTGTTTATGGACCTAACTTTGTATCTTGATTTTATTAAAACACAAGTTAAATTATGCTCATTGATAAAAGGAATTACTATGATAACCTCTAAAACTTGTAATTAATTAATTAATCAATATTAATACTTGCAAATATTAAGTAGGTACTGTACATAAGCATCCCCTTCTTAGTTCAGTCAATAATGTGTTCACCTACTAAGGGTCCCAAATTAAATTCCGGTAATGGCCGAAATTTATGTAACTGGTGAAAATGAGGTTAACACTTTAACAACAATGAATTAATCTCAAGTATATTGGGTGTTGTGTGTGTTTTGAGTTAATTTAGTTTATTATTCGTCTGATAATATATTAAGTTTGTTCAAAAATTACACTTTAAATATCGCTAGTGAATATCTAAAAAGTCTCACTGTATTTCAATTGCAGTGCTATATAAAATCATTTAAATATATCCCCTGTATTCAGACACTTGTAGGAGCATACCATTAAATCCAATTTCTAGAACTATACATAAGGGGATGGCTATCTAACTACATCTCCGAAGAGTCCCCCGAATGGCTTCCCAGATACACTATCCCTGGGATCAGTGGCCTTTTATAGTGTAACCACGGATATCCATCGGGACCGGAACCTTTTCGCCAGATATGAACGGGTCCACGAGTGCCGTTCCGGGTACTAAGGCACTTGATAAAACCACTACCAGCCCTTCCATGCCAGCCTGCCTTGGGTCACTTGAGAACAATAAAAACCTCCAGTGGGACCGGATGGAGGGAGGAGTTGACTCCTCCTAGTGATCGCTCATCACGAGGAAGTCAGGAGCTCAACCTCCGAACAGCCGTCTCCTCGACCTTCGTTCTCAAAAATCCCAAAACTTCTTGTGTCTCACAACATCTTAGTTGCCACCCCCTCAGAACATTTGAGACTGACTGTCCAGAGTTGCCCAGCGGGGACCTTGAGGAGGTGCCTTGACCCGCTATCCCCACTACACGGGTACGCACTACCAACCGCTTAGTGCATGTCGAGGATCCCCGTTCCCTACACACAGATGACCTTGCCGGGGTCTCAGCTGTCCCAGACTCCAGCGTCCATCACATTGACCTGGGGCCGCCCCGTGGAGGTGCCCCGATAGGATTTTTAGAGATCTGTCGGTACCGGAAGGTGGCAGAGACAGTCTAGTGTTCGTTTATATGAAACATGCTCGGGCCCAGAGCGCGTCCCGGCCACCGTACGTCGGGCCGTCTCCTTACGCCTGAGCTCCGTGACCCGCCCTACATAAGGGAATATTCAGATATCCCGATAAAACGTTATACAGGTCGTAAGTGTTGACAATACAAGTATTTCCACGCAATGAACATGGGGTTGGCGACGCTACGAGACGTCAAATTTGGTGCTGTATGCACCTGGTAGGTAGGCAACTCATCAATCTTTAAAGGAGTGTGGTGTAAATTTTGACCGGTAACAGGCATTGAATTACTTGATAACAGCTATCATAGTGAATTGCTGATTCTTTCAAATATATTGTTGTTGGCCCTGACAAGGGCCGATATTTGAGATCGAAGAGGAATCTCGACTGAGGAAGTGGATTCACTTCTAATTGGGAGCTAAGGAGCGGAAGTTTTGTGTAAATAGATATATCAATAATGGTGGGGATAGGGGTGGGGATGCCTGTGTTGGTTTTCATGGTATGTTGCATGTGTTGCCTACCCCCTAGGTGTATACAGCACCAACTTTGATCTATTGTAGCACCTACATTTGACGTCGCTGACCTCAAGTTTATTACGTGTAAATACTTGTATTGTCAACCCTAACAACTTATATAATCTTTTTATCTGCAGATATAAATAATCCTGTATATTATGGCCGTGTTTACGGTAATTTGAATAATAATTCCCCTGTATGTAGACTCTTCTTGTACCAGAGTTCTGATAGAAAGCAACTTTTAAAAAACACAAACTTTTCATATTCAATATTGATAATATTTTACTTTGTTATTAGTATTATTTCCAAACATTCAATATTGATGATATGTTACTTTATTATTAGTATAATTTCATAGGCAGTTATAATATTGATGTGAAGTGACAGTTGTGGATCACATGATTGTTATATATACAAGCGGATTTTGTAGCTTTTATAAATGTCTAAAAAAAAACTTCCTATTCAAATCGGAAAATCTCACATTTTTTAGGTGTTGACAAATCTGACTCTAAAATTGGTGGCCATCTAAGTTTAAAATTATAAACCCTAGATTGTGTAGTGCTATATTCTTACTAAGATTGCTTTACATCAGTGATGTCAAATTTATGGCAGGCGAACACAATATGAGGGAGTGACACGCCGACATGAAAGGAATAAATACTAATTTAAATTTTTCTAAACGTGGTATGATTTTTTAAATCAATAGTATTTAAACAGCAATGTCATCCAGTGCCATATCACAACGAACATTGTGAAATTAACGACTACCAACCATCTTGGTGGCTCGGTGCATTTTGTGCGCTATTGAAGACAACCAAATATGATCCGGACATAAATATCTTGCAGTATCATATAGTCCCATTTTTAAAATAATATGGAACAGATTTTGTAAGTTTTGATTTTAGCAATGATATCAATTTATTTTCCTCTTTTTCCCTTGAAGGTATTCCTTTCAAAGTTTTTACTTTAAGTTAATGAAATCAATATGGTCTAAGACACTCACTTGGACAATTTAATAAAATTTCATTCTTTTATTTGAGATATTCATTACTTTCCATAATATTCAACATGTTTTGATTTTTAAATACTCATTAAAAACTTAAATATGAGGTGACATACAATCTATTTAAAAATGCAGTTAGTCCTTAAGTGGCACAGGGGTTGAAAAAGTTTCACCATCCCTGCTCTTAAGTCTTCATCCAGGTCCAGAGCCACCAAAATTAACAAACACAGCGAAACTTGAATATTTTCTCCCTGATCCGTAAGATTTATTTTTTTAATAAACCCAGGTTAATTTAAATTTTAAATTATTATTTTCACCATGTTAAACTTAAAATTAATTTATCTGAGCATAATAACGCAGAGCTATTTTTATAAACAACAGTTTAGCTCCACCCTTGAGGTTCTTTTAGGGGTATTATTGGTTTCTACACACATATTCATTGAATGGTTATTTATGTGATCTTCTGAATTTATCTTTATGGCCAAACAAAGTAGTTTGGAATTTAAAAATATGTAAATATACATGATAATCTCAAAGCTGATTCATATTTTTTTAGAATATTTCAAAACAGTCTTAGAAACCCAAAAACCTTTTTTGCTAAAGCTTATTAAAATAACTTAGTGTAAAAGGTATCTAAAACATGATATTATATGATGAAAGTCATAAAACATCGATTATGTATGTCTGTTAATCTCTAGAAGAGCAATAAAATAAAGCGATGTTTATGTTTGCAAAACTATCAAATTACAAAGGATCAATAGTTAATTTTGATGTAATTTTGACATTATGTTAATATCCGACACCTTAGCTCAGTCAGTAACGTGTTTTCCTAGTGATCTAAGGGTCTTGTGTTCGATTTCCGACATAGCCAAAAATGTATCAGTAGTGGAAAGTGGGTTTACACTTTCACATTTATAAATTGACGGCCGGTGACTTGATGTTGTGCCTTTCAGTCTCAAGTTGAATTATAAGTCATTGTGAAGTTACGACAGTCGTAGCAAGCCAATAATGTAAAATATATGGCTTTAATAAAAAAAAGCTGACCTATACCATAGGCTGGAAACAGTAATGGATGTTAAAATGTACTTGATTACAGAGCATATAGCTAGAGAAAGAATTACTTTTTTCAATTTGACTAGATATAGATAAATGGTTCGATACAACAGCACAAACTTTCCCATATTTTGTATTATGGCTTTGGAGATAATTTTCAAAAATAGGTTTTGATTAAACTAGCCTTAAGCATGTGTTCCTCATAAAAACAAACATATAATTTTGTATCACAATAATCACACTTTTTATATCAATTTTAAACCAAATTGTTCAAATATATTTAACAAAATTAAAATATTCAAAAGTAAATTAACTATCCTATAAGTATTGGTTATTTGTAAAAATAAAACCTTATTCTTATTTATCATCAAAAACTATTCCTATTTTAAATTAAATTCTCAAGGTCAATTTTCAAAACATTCAAATTCTCTATATTTTGTAAGTAAAGTACCCTTAAATTAATTTATTTTAGATAAATAAAAATACATTATTATTAAATATGTAATATTCTTCCGAAAACAATTTTGAACCAAATCGCTAAAGAATTTTTTTTTTAATATTCAAATATAAAAAATTCATCAGTTACTACCTAAACTAAATTTCCCCCCAAAACAAGTATACAGCTTTATTTCTCAAGTGCATATCAAATACTCCCCAAATATACATTTTAAGCAAAATCTTTACAGCCATTTTCAAAATAATTCAAATTGGCAAAAATCACTCATCAGCAAACGACCCTTTAACGAAGTTTTACCCGAAACCAAGTAAACACTGTTATTCGTCATGTCAAACACTCCCAAAATAGCCACTTGAAACTAAATCATTAGGGCTATTTTTTCAACATTTCCAGTTTTTTTAAATACAGTCATCAATAAAATACTTATAAATGGGTTTTCACCCTTAAAAACCTATACATAGTCATTTGTTTACACCATACAATTTCCAGGTATAAATTTTGAATAAAATAGTTAAAGCTATTTTAGAAATATTATAATTTTCAAAAATTTCCTATCAGTTAACTACCTTTCAACAAACCTTTACCCAAAAATTAACTATATGATGTCTATAAAATTTTAGATAGGCATTTTAAACAAAATCATTAGAGCCCTTTTTGAAAAATGTTAAAGTCGAAAAAATTACTGATTGGTAAATGTTTTTTATTGAAGAAGGAATAAGTTTTTTAAAAAATATTAAAGTATAGCATTACAAAATCTAAATATCAAATTTTAACAAAATACATAAAACAATTTTGGATCCGTGGTCAGGGACAGACTAACAGACAAAATTGTAAAATCCACTCTTTTTTGGGGGGGTTCGTGTTCAAATTAATCGTAAAGTTCATCATAATCTCGAGATAATTTTTTTTCACAATTAGAATACTTTATCTTGATATGAAAAAAGTAAAAAAGATATGCTTGAAATTAAAATTTTGGAATTTAAATATTTTTCTGATTAAAGAGCTAACAACGAAGCTAATTTAAGGACGCTAGGACACCTTGAAGTTATAGGTATTTTTTATAGATCATTTTTATAAATTAATTTAAATATTTTGTTCCCTTCTTACTTAAATCTTTCTTTAGTATATTTCTAGAATACTTTCTCATTTTATCCCTATTTTCTTTTCACTTCCAATATTATAGGAAGCCCAGTTAATTAAGGTTTGTATTCTTTCCAAACCAAGTATTTCTGTGGTGGTAAAATGGGTGCGTAGGAAGGAATTTAAGGAGAGGGGATGAGGTTAGGGTGTTGCCTAGGGACGTACCCGGCAGAAACTCATATCTTCTCTAGTTCCTAACTTGAATTCACCAATCAATATCGTGAACCTCTTGGAAAGCTCGAAGTTTAAAACAAGACATAGAAGAAGTGTGACTAAATTATTCAATTGATTTTCAAATAAGAATGGCCTTGAGATGATTTGTAAGTTATTTGACGACTAGAGTGTTGTTTTAGTTTTCGAAATTTTGAACAACATATATATTATAATATGAATGGTGCTTGTGCACAGGACGTAATATTGGTGATATTTTTACGCTTTTATTTATTAAATATGTTAGAGGAAGAAAACAATCGTTAATAAAAAGAGTTTAATCAGGAATATATTTTATTAAACTACTGTATATATACAGTGTGTTTATATATATATACATATATATATAGCCGTAGAGTGTAGCTTATGTATACTTATTTTGAATATCACTTTCGAATCAGTTGTAGAAGCTGTAAAATACTATTTACAGAACTGCTGTATCAATAACGGCAGTACATGAATAGTTCCTACGTACGGATCTGTATCAGTAAGTTTTTCATTGCGTCTCACTACCCTGTCGTGCTATAGGCCTATATACAGTACTAACTACGCTAGTTTGCTAGCGATGAGTAAGGTAGAATATCGAGTAAATGTGCCTGAATTTTCATAAAGGGATAGTGGGAAACCATTTAAGCAAAACCACCCAAAGTATACCTTGCCAGGATTCGAACCATGACCTCCCCGTCATGGGTAATCCAATATATTGTGAGGATGACGTCTTATCCTATGCGACCACTGACGCGGGTTATTACACAGTACACACAGTTTAATAATATTTACTTATTAAAGTTCTTATTAATGTTTATCGACTTTATAAGTGTCTAGGCAGACCGTAATATTGGAGCGAGCTCTGAATCATCCATACCTTCCTTACTTTAACACCTCGTGAAGAATACATTTCGACCTCTGACGAGATTCGAGACAAAGTCCCTCAATCTGAAACCCAATGCCCTCGACCAGAAACACACGCTGTATTATCCCCCCACCTCCTACCCCTTACGCGTGAATAAAGTAAGCCCCAAATGAGATCGATAGTTTTGGATAAGCTTTTTAGTTATAACGATTGATTATAATTTGGGAGTCCATGGTTCATTACTGATCGACGGCATTGAGTTTGTGAATCAAATTGTATGTATTTAAAAGTCCCCCTCTTTATATTTTATCCTAACATAAGACTAAAGTCGCTGATGTCTAGTCCAAGCAATAGAGTTTATGAATAATAAAGTGGTACGTAAATATACAGTAGATATATATTTGAATGTATAACCTTTCCCGTTCCTCTAGTCATGCAAAGGTACTGTGTGTCGATCCCACCACCTCCCTCCCTCTGTACTCCCATCACCCTCTGACGTCAGAGAAGCCAGGTCAACTGGCAAGGACAACATCGACGGCATTGTGGACTCAGGAATAATACAAAATACATAGATAGCGTATTGTGGATCACAGAACATTATCTTGGTCACTCGAGCAAAGAAAGTCATTAAAATTGTATCTATTAAATACTTACTCAAATATGTATCTTAAATATAAGCCATTTATCCTAATTTTACTGTATGAATATATTTAACCTTCAAAAGTAAGATAACTGTGAATATATAATGATTAAAATCTAATTTATTGAAAATATTCAACTAGTAATTTTAATTTAATTTTACAAATTAATATATAACTAATGATAATAGTTTTTAGTTTCATACTTGTCCATCAATAATAAAACAAAATAATGTCGATATTAACTGTTTTCCTGGTGTGTAGAACTGTACTTAATCGATTCTCTATCAGAGAAATATTTTTGAAAATGGTCATGAACTTGAATTAGTAACATAATATTTTATAAATGTGAAAATGTGTTTAATGTAAAAATTTGTTTGATGAATATTAAAAAAAATGTATTTATTGAGCAAATGGTGTGTTCGGTCGAACAATAATTTAAATGGAGTGTAAATAGAAGAAATGTAAAGGATCATTCAAAATTTAAACTGAATTGTATTCATTCCAAACAAACAATAGTTTTATACTATCATAATAATATTAAAACAATTGCCCTTTTTTTTCTCTCAAAAATTTGTATTACGCTTGTTTGTATGTTTTTATTCCACTAGTTTTTATAGCACCATGCCTTCATTACCGTTCGGGCTGTAAGCTTATGTACTAATTACTCTAATGGTTTTAAGGATGAGGAGGGTTATATATAGAAATAGTGTATCTGCATTTGCATGGAGAGAGCTAAAGCGTGTAGGAACCATTTTAGAGAAACCACCCTAAATACACCCAACCTAGATTCAAACCTCGATCTCCCCACCATCGGCAGTCCAGTCTCCGGCAAGAGTAGTGCCTTAGGACATGTAGCCATCGAAGTGGATCATCCCACTAAACTATTTATTTATTTATTTTAGGTATTTAACGTGCACTTTCTGAACTGACTGATTATAAAAGCACACGAGAATTTCTATGAGCGAAAGCGAAAGAGCCTATCAACTTTTCCGGGAAAGATATTTTCACATACCTTCCAGCGTTATTTTATATGACACAACCGACATGGGACCATCGGCTTTACTTATCCTCCGAAAGAATTTTTGCTATGAATTTTTACCACTCAAGAAAGATCAGCTGACCGCAGCTGGGTTTAAACAGACGGCGAATACTAACCTTTACTTCGACCACCCAGGTCGACTCTTTATTCCACTAGTTCTCGGTGTTAAATGTTTTTGATATATTTACATAATGAACCATTTTATATTAGTCTATGTAAGCCATTCAAATAAATATTTAAATTAATAAAAAGTCTCAAAACTTTCTGGTATATTCACCCCATGCAAGCGGGAAAAGTACTTCCACGTCGCTATTCATCTGTCGAATCGTGTACAGCCCCTGTGGTTTTTTGTTTAGGCTTAACGCAATACAACTTTGTATAACATGTTGCTAGTGTAAAATATATTAAGGCGCTTTATTAATTAAATGATAGAACATTTTTGGGTGTGATATATTATACTCATTATACGTTTTTCATCTGTAAGTAGTGATTATATAATTATGTTATATTAATGTATACGTTAAAAGCTAGTTTTGGGATTTTTTATTAGTTTTTAAATAGATATATCTACAAACTAGCAAAAATTTCCTAAATTCATTTTTTTTAACCCTACAAAGAAATGTTAATGACAAATGTATATAATTCTTAAAGTTTGGCTGTAATTACAGATAAAATCTGTCCTGAAATAGAATATGTATTGCGATTGTATGACGTCTAATATGTTGATATAATAACTTAGCCAACACTATTCTAGTTAATAATAACCGTCCATGTTTCAAACAGCTTACTTCAAAAAGGAGAAAACAAATAAAAATAGGATACATTTCAATTAATTGTAATATAGAGATAACACGGAATAGTGACGTTCTTTGGTTCATGAATGTGAATTTTTCCCCATGCATAAATGCACATAATAATAATTATAGCATTATTATGTCCGATAAGCCCCAAAAGGTATTATTAAATACATAATTATGTTTATTTATATATTCTAAGGGTTGCTATACAAATAATAATTATTACTACCATACATACTCCATAAACACATTTTATTTACTATTTAATCTGATATAAACACAATAATATACTAATAATAATAATAAAATAGTAAACTCACGCTACGTGGATTAAACCAAGTTATAGCATATTGATTTAGTTTCGATTGTTTGATTTTACGCTGTGCAGGAATTGGGAAGGTTGAATTAGAGGAAGTGAACCCGCATTTGCGTGGAGGGAGAGTGGAAAACCATTTAGGATAAACCACCCCCAGTTCACCCGACCGAGATTCGAACCTCGATCTCCCCGTCCTCAGCAATCGAGCTCAACACGACAAGCGCGTTAGCCAACTACGCCACCAAGGCGGGTAGTAATGGTTATTACTCATATTTTAAAAACGTACAAGTAACAAAATACCCTAAATTTTCAACCACGTGGTTTAAGACGTTAGGCTTTAAATAGACTGTATTTATGTATTATGCCTTGAAATAGACTATATTTATTTATCATATCTCAAAATAGACTGTCTTTATGTATGGTGTCTTGAACTAGACTATTTATGTGTATGATGAAAGGCCGTGGTTCAAATTATAGTTGGATACACTGAGGGGGTTGTTTTCAATAACCAAGTTATTGAGGGTTTTTTTCCTATCCTCTCCTCACTAATGTAGTAGCATTTTCTCTAACCTAACCTCTCCTAGAGACACCTTAAATAACTCTCTTACTAACCATAGAGTTATACAGTATTAATAAATAGTATCAAACGTTCTCATTTAGTATATTATGATTTGTGACAATTCAAAAAAATAAGCTATCAGTAAATTACCCCTTGATAAGTTTTTCTAAGAAAACCAAATATAGTATTTTGATAATAATATGAAATATTATTCATATTGAAGTGTTAAAATTATTATTGCCATTTGGACGAATTTTCAAATTTTCTAAAATTAGTTATCAGTAAACTACGCTTGAATATTTTTTCTTGTAAAACAATTTAAAGAGTGATTAATCATTTTGTATATAATTCCTAATACATCAATTTTAAACAAAATTGTTAAAGCAATTTTCGAAAATTTTTAAAATTTCAAAAGTAATTAATCAGTTATACCCTGATTTTGGTTGGAAGAACAGTAGAGGAAATTCAAACATATTTATTTGCGGCCAAAAATGATAATATTTTACTATATTATCTGTGTTATTCCATAGGTATTGATGATATCTATCAAAAGTGACAGCTGCAGATAACATGACTTTATGTATGAATATATTAAAATTGTTTTAGTAACTTTAGTAACTAACTTATACTGTTCTTCCTACCAAAATCATACTATAGCTACACTTCTTTTAAATTCAAGTACACAATCCCGATTGGGTGTACCACGGGTGTTTGTTCTGTAACTGTTTTCCATTTTTCTTCCACGCAAATTCGGTCTAAAATCTACCTTTTTCTCCCTACCCCATCAGTTGAAATATTAGAATAGCACGTATGGATAGTAAGATGTGTGTACAAAAAAAATATGTTTATATACTTCTGTCATATCGGGGGAGTAACTCACTAAATGACATACTGCGAAATGTTATATGAAAGAGATTAAAGCATAGTAAACGCTAGAAAAACAAAAACATCACTCTAGTTAATTTTAAATAGATATTTAAAAAGTTTTATATTAGAAGTATGGAATAAGAGGGAACAAGGAATTATTATCGAATAATAGCTATGCAACTTATATTAATAAAATATTGTTTTTTTAAGATTTTACCTCTTGTCTTTGTCGATTTACTAATATATAATCTACACTTTTAGTGTGAGTATTTCATAATATACATGTATTTTTCTGTCATTTTATTAATACACGATCTACCCCTTCAATGTTAACGTTCCATATTATACATTCTTCTTCCTGTTATTTTATTAATAAGGTATCAAAATTTTTAGTTTTAACACTCCATATAATATACCTTCCTTGTTATTTTCATTTAATTGAGGTATTTCCCGTGCACTTTATGAACTGTCTGTTATATCAGCACACGACTTACAAACTAACTTAAACTTAGAGCAGGCACAGCACCCTTGGCCCCTGCCGTTAATTCATCACTGTGAAAGGGGAACCTCACATTTAATCAATGATAGATTTTTCAGCCATTTCAGGAATCAAACCCGAGACCTTTAGCTCTGTAGGCAGACACAATACCGACTGAGCTAAGGTGTCGGACAATAAACATTCCCCAAAACCTACTTATCTTAATTAAAATAATATCGATTCTTTCAATATGAAATTTCCAAATAGACATTCCCCTGTCTGTAACTTCATTAAGATAGTCCTCACCCTTTCAGCGTGAACCTTCCATAGTAAACCTGCCCCTTCCTTTTCATTATATGAACAAATCATTCCAGTGTGAATATTCAAAATAATAATTTGTATGCCTTCTTATGAGACATTACCTGCTCTTTCAATGTGATCATTCCATAAAAAAAACATATACTACCGTGTGTTTATTAAGAAGATTGGTTTATTAGTAAACATATCCTGGAAAGGGTGAATGTTTGAAAATTTCCATTCTCATGGCTCCAAAATATAATCCCCTGGGTCTTTTATTCAATTCCAAACATGAATCTAAAATAATTTTCCCTGTTGTTCATAAAATGAAGTATTAGCCCGACTTTAAATTTTCCTTGTCTATAGGTTCAAGTTCTAGGGTTAATATAAAAGGCGCACTTAAAAGTTACTAGTTTTTATGATGTGAAGCAATTACTACTTAATCAGAGCCCTAACAATAGGTAAATAAAGGTAGGTTATTTTAATTCTCAGTGATATAATAAAATTATTACTTGTTGGAAAGTGTCCGTTAAATTCTAAAATGAAATTCTAAATCTTATTTAACCAGACTCTTTAATTACTAAAGAATAGTAATTTATATATAAATGTATTCACTTATTTTCTATAGAAAGTAGGCCTATTGTAGTGGCGGAAAATTTTCATATCGAGATAATAATGAATCTTGAAGTTTTATGTGCCCTCGGACCCTAAATCGGATTACAATTCTGTATTTCCCTCTTTTTATATGTATGCCCGTCTATATTTGGGTCTACAGCCAAAATCTTTTAGTGGATTAGTGTTGTAAATCTGAATCTATATTTTAATTTTTGAATAAAGCTAAAGGTATTTTCATAATCAGTTATTTATTCGAAATATTTTTAAGATGACTCTAACGATTTTGTTCATAATGGGTATCTTGGAACTGTTTTGCTTGATAATTCACACTGTAAACTTGTTTTGGAGGGAAATCATTTAAAAGGAGTTCACTAGTGAATAATTTTTTGAAAATTTGAAATTGCTTGAAAATGAATCTAGAGTAGCGATTGTTTTCAAAATAAATATCTGGGGAGAGTTTTACTGGATAAATATTAATGTGTAATCCTACGGAACTTGTTTTTCGGTAGAAAACTTTATTTAAGATTAATTGACTGCTTTTTTTTAAATGTTCTCAACTACAATAGACTATAATGAGAAAGTTTGTACTATTATCTCTTACTATTTATTGTAATTCGTACGTTTAAAACTAAGATTATCAAAAACTTAATCTAAGGAGTAAGATAGAGAAGGTAGCTTAGAGGAGATTCATGCCCACTAAAGTGGTGGATGGGAAAATCACAGTGATGATGATGATAATAATAATAATAATAATAATAATAATGCGTGAAAGACCACTCCCAGTGCACTCGGTTGAGATTCAATCCTTGACCTCTCATTCGATGGCATGCCTGTTTATTGTGATCTTTATACCTTAGACCGTGTGGTCACCAATGCAGGTTAATCTATGTTATAAGCAAACATTTGTGGTAAGCTTTATCGCTAGCATTATTAATTATGTAAAATACTCTTATCAAACACAGAATTTTATGAGTTCCCAGCTTACAAACTAGCTTAACATATAAAATAGCATTTATAATTAAAAGCCTGAATTATATAATCAGAGATTTTGATATACTAAATTAATTTAGGTACGTCTTGAAATTAAAATAAACTATGTCCTTGAGTTGACCTCCTAATTTAACATACGGCAACTTAAGTCCTGGGGAAATTGTACTTAATTTATTCATTAATTTTGTTGCCTAAAGAATATAATATACTGTGATATGTATATGTTAGTGTCAACCCACTTTTAGAAATTCACATAAATATTTGAATCCGCTAAATTATGGTCTTTTTTTTACCATAGCACAAATTTCACATTTCATTTCTACGTCTTATAATGAAAAAACAGTTTCATTGATTCTTTTTTGTTTCAGTTTAAAAAGAATTGCTCAAAACATGTTTGAGTGCAAAATAAACTTACCGTCTTCCAGTGTGAGTTTTTTTGGGGGGTTTGAAATAAATTTGCGACTATATGATGATGCGAGGCGAGTTTTTCACAAATAAATTTGTAAATTATTAAACTTTTAGTGTTATGTTAATATTACATACCTATAATATTATTATTAAATACAAAAATAGTTTAAAATCTCCACCGTACCCCAAGTCTATTTTAGTGAGAAAAATAAAAAAATATATATATAATATATTAGAGTTGTTTAATTGTTGTAAAATTCCCACAAAATATATAACAAGTTTTAATAATGTTCATGTTGATCATCCTACAAAAAGTGTTTATATATAATGTCTTATAATATGTACTTAAAATAATATCATATTTATTATAACTAATACCTGAAGATGGTGGAACATCAATAATAAAACATCAATAATAGCCCGAAACATGTCGCCATAGAATACTATGCTACTATCAAATAAGGAGAAAATAATAAACATAAATGAGATATAATTTTGTATAGGTTACAATGTTAGGGAATTTTAAGTTTATCATTAGTTGAAAAGTTAGTTTAATATTAAGTTTATTCAATCAGTTTTAAGATTTTTTCCACACGTAATTAATTAAATATAATTTTAATTTACGAACTATACACCAACAAAATAAATGTAGTTTACTATTAATTTGATTTCCATGGACCAAGCGTAATGTTGCGATTCAAAATAAAATGTGAAAATTAAAACCATATTAAATTAAATAAATATCTAGGTTTGATGTGAAGAGACTTTACAAACAAAATGTTAACTCAATTATATAATCGAATGTCACTCACCAACGCAGTCTAAGCAGGAATCAAGAGGGATGGAATTCTTTAATCGACGTTACAGTATACTATCCGTCATCTTCGTTTCAACCAATCACATTTAAAAGGAAAACAAAAGTTTATCTACCTTATTTTAAAAAAACTAATTATAAATATTCAAACAAAAAACAACACGATAATGAAGGTATGTGTGTAATTTTTTTTAATGTCTGTCTTTGCAGTTTCTCCCCCAAAAAACTTAAAAAAATACCCTTGCACCTTTACCCCGAACTCCAGTTTCTAGTGTCTCACTTTGCTGCAACCTGCATTGTAACTATCTACTGTGGCGCTCCACGTCATGCAACGGCCAAACAGCGAACTGAAGTATTGGCCTATCGATTACGTACGAAGCTTGACGTAAATATCCGAATCCTTAAACGAGGATAAAATCATTCGTCAAACGCAACAATACAAGACCAACAAAACTGGATTTTTACAGCAACCTTAAAAACATTATTATGAATTGGATCCATATCACCAATGCAGTGCGGATGTGAGGGAGGAACGCTTATTAGTGAAGAATAACCCAAGTGAATGTTATAATATCAAATTATATTTGAGTATGGTAGTAAATAAAAGTATTATTCGATCTCTGCCAATATCAATAGAAAACAAACTTTAAGAACATTTTCCTTAAATTTTAATTTGATGATATAAATTCTAATATTGATTTGACAGATTCTCGTAATAGAGTGAACTGTCAATGACGAAGAGTTCGTGGTTCAAATCTCATTCGGGTGTAGTAAAGTGTTTTATTTTATATAATTTTCTATTTTTTATCCTCGCAAGTGCGGATATATTTTCTCTAAACTCTATCTTCCTGATTCCTAATCAATTAGTGTAGATATTCGGATAACCCGAACGAGCAGAAAGACACGTTGCACAACATAAACAACCAAACATAAATAATCCTTTCTTAAGAAAAGTATCAAATTGGAGCACTGGAGACCTTTTTCATTAAAACTGTGTCTTGCCTACCTTGCCTAAGGAGTCAACGTGATTAAGTTTATATGTGTGTATGTATGTATATATGTATGTATGTATGTATGTATGTATGTATGTATGTATGTATGTATGTATGTATGTATGTATGTATGTATGTATGTATATATGTATGTATGTATGTATGTATGTATGTATGTATGTATGTATGTATGTATGTATGTATGTATGTATGTATGTAGGCATACATACATAAGCCTATGTAATTATGTATGTGTCTAAAATGAAAAAAACTATTTCACTGATCCCAATTACGCAGAATACAGAAAACTGCACTTAGGTTAGAATTCGGGTTTAAGAGTAATCGTGTAGCTAATATCCCGGCTAATTAGCATTGAGATGGACTCTAAAATATCTACCTCTTTCATCATTGGACCAAATAGCGGATATCAGTAACTATTTTATAGTAAAGATTTTCTTTTATAAATTACCCCCAAATTCTCAAATGGATCATACATACACACATACCTAAACACGCCCTTTCCATTTGGGATAGGCAATAAAATATGCATATAACTAAAAAAACACCGTCTTTATTCCAACCTCACTAACTTTCTCCACACTTCCCTATTCATGCATACTCCCTTCGCTTCAACAACATCCATACACCGAGTCATCCATGCTTTTTAATTTTTAAAACTCTATGTTTCTCTTTTTCACACATTCGTTTACCCCATTTAGCCACGTCTTACATGAACTACCTTTTCCTTTTGATCTACACACTCTACCTTCATATATTTTCTTCGTCACTCGATCCACACTCATCATCTCAACATGTCCAAAACAAAGTAACAAGCTTCTTTCACATTGACCCATTGAATTCCCTTTCAAACCACCCTCCTTCGGCACCCATTCATTAATGACTCTGTCCATACGAGTTCTTCCACAGACATTTCTTAGATATCTTAGTCCAACAGCTTTCACCTCGTTCTTGTGTTTCTACTTACAAGCCCATGCTTTACATCCATAGAACAATGTTGGTGTTAACACACTTTCATATACACCATTTTTGCTTATTTATATACTTCTTCATTCTTGGCAATAGTCCACATATCTCCAATTATTCTCCGAGATAAATTCACCCGTCTGTAGATTTCATCTAGTCATCCATTTTTACAGAACATTCTGTACATATGCACAAAATAATTCACTTGTTCTAACAATTTTCCATTTATACTAAGATGACAACCATTTCCTGATCCATCCTTATCAAAAACTATCACTTTAGTTTCAGAGATCCATTCTTCCTGTCACCACATTTAAACAATGTAATGTATTTTGAAAGTCAATTTAATCCTCAGCCACTACTATAGTATCATCCGCATATAACAGCACATTCACATTGTCCATTTGCACACCAACCGCGTCCTCACAAGCATCCCTCATTGGATCAAAGTTCATAAAATTGCTTGTTTACTTTGTTATCTGGATTTTATCCCTCTCACTGACGAAGTTGGTTGTTTTTATTGTGACATTTTACATCCATTAATGTTTCCAGCCTATGGCCTGGGTCAGTGTTTTATTCAAGTGATATATTTTTCCAGTATCAGCTGGCTAGACCTGTCGTAGCTGCGTTAAAATATATCTTAAGACTAGGACAAGCACTGCGCCCAGTCCCCGACCATCAATATTCAATGTGAAAGGGTAAACCCATAGTTTTGTAACCTTGCTACAACATGAATACAAAGAGGTTGTTTAACTCACCGACCCGGCACCTGTTGACCTGTCCCGGCACGATCACGACTCATCATACCCACCGCAGCACTATCAACATTAGATTGACTCGAGGACAGATTTTCTTCCAGCCCTGTCAATTGTTCCACGCCCAAGACAAATGAAATGCAGTGTGTGTGAACTTGATGCGCACCACCCGAGCGTGTTCGAAAATTCTGTGAACTATTGTTGAGCGCAAGTTTGAAGGCGTGTGGATCAGTTGAGCATGTTCTAGAACCTTTCTAGCCCTTACCCCTTTCCCTCTCCCTTTGTTCCCGCAGCTCTAGAGCACCTGGCACTGCTATAGGATATATAATGGTTGGCATGCCTGGTATGGACACACATTACCCTCTGATTTCAAGGTGAGTAGCCTGATTATTAGATAGTCTTGTTAAATTATTCAAAATTCCTTTTGGCACTAAATCTTTATCTTACAAAATTATCGTTCTGAACTTATATATTTGTATATGTATATTTGTATTGTCACTTCATGGTTGTCTTGCTTATTGGTATGTTACTGGAGCCATTATTGACAAACATTGTCTGTTTTATAAAGGTGAATAACTTCACTTATGAGGAAGCCATAATCTTATTTTGGTTCTAGCCCATACCTCTCCCCCACAAAAAACAAACTGAAATGTTCTTACGTCCCTGGGAATCACTACGATTTAGGCCTACTTTATGTTATTGTGGAAAAAAAACTTGTTAAAATATCAATACATCCAATATATACAACATATTATATCCAGTGGTAGAGCCAGGGTGAGTCAAATGGGGTACGTGCCTTAGGCGCTAAATTCTTTAGCAATATTAGCAATAATATAAGCTTCATTTATTTTACATTAATGTGTATTTTGTTTTTAATATTATCTTTTAACTGGTACTATAACATGTAACCAGTTTAAGTACTAATAAAAGAATTCAGCCAAATTTTAATGAACAGTTTTCGAAGGTCAAAATTTGTTTTATATTCCCTGGATGCCATCAACCCTATTTACGCCACTGCCTGTATCAAACCGTTACCAGATATTTAAAGTGTGCAAGTGACTATGAAGATTCATAAGGCCTCGTGAGTGATCACATTACCGTGAAAGTTGCGATAATTGGTACTTGATCCAGAGAGCTCGATTAAACAGAAATTGGCCATGAAGCCTATTAAATCTCACAGCTCCATCAACCAGTTATACCTAACATTGATTGATCCAGTGTGTTCAATAATCCCATTCATTTCTCAAAGTGGTCAGAAAAGTGTCTAGAAAACCTTCGACCTTGAAAGTTATGGATAGCGCAACTTTAAGTGTAATCTTTTTTTATATATATATAAATTAAAAAATAGTAGGAATAAATGTGGAGCCTATTTCCTCTCCAAATATATGTATTCTATGGTTTATTTTGCAGCTATTAGGTTGTAGTTATTTAAGTTATATTTATGTAGTCTTATACCAATGTGCGTGGCAAATTCTATAGAAAAAAGACGCCTGTTGTCAAGTCTGACAGCTGTCATACACATCACTTACCATATAAATACATTAAAGTAAACAAACTAATCCAAGGCCGTAACCAGCCAATAATTTTAGGGGGGTTTGGTGGGCACATCCCCCAATTTCCGGAGACTAGAAAAAAAATTATAAATGATAAACAGTTCTAAAAGCTATCTGAAGTATTTTTATATGGCAACATAACCCCCTATCTGCCGGAGGCTGGGAAAAATTCTAAATATTAAACATCTCTAGAAGATCTCTAAAGTGTTTTTTCATGGCAACATAGCTCCTTAACTAGGAAAAATCTAGATATCTAAACAACTATGGAAGCACACTAAAGTGTTTTATGGTGACAATCCCCTAACTGCCGTGGAGAGGTTAGGAAAAATCTAGATATTTAAACATATATAGAAGCTCTCTAAAATGTGTTTATAGTAACAGCTCCCTAACTGCCGGAGGGAGGTTAGGAAAAATTTAGATATTTAAACACCTCTAGAAGCTCTCTAAAGTGATTTTGACAGTAGAATAACCCCCAAACTGCTGAAGACAAGAAAACATAAATATGAAACATCTCTAGAAGCTATCTGAAGTGTTTATTATGTCAATATAGCCCCCTAACTGCCGAAGGTCAGTCTGGAAGAGACAATCACTCGATCCAACAACACAATCTCAGTTTCACAACAGTGAATATTGACAAAACAACCTAAAGTATTGACTATCCGAGAAAATTACTTTATAAATGTCTAGTCAGATATTTATTGATTACAAAAAGAAAAGAGCCTAATAGGAATCTTTGAAATTGGTACGAAAGTTGTCTACTACGCAACATTGAATACAGACAAAAGAAAAGAAAAAGGGGAGGTTAAATTTAATATTTTACGGATATTTCGAGGAACACAAGAGTTTGGCTTACAGACCATATGTCAAACTGTTACATACCCCCAGCATTTCCCACCAAAAGAAATGACAGACAGAGGTTGGCACAAGAGAGTTCTAATTTATTGACAAGAAAACAAGATACAACTCAATGGGGGAGTGACACTTAGGAGTTATAGAGAGCCCGCAAGCCAGAAGGGCTGC
>CABEEJ010002258.1:93526-117792 GCA_901482245.1 Timema douglasi | reverse complement strand
GGTTACGCCATTTGGTGCGTCACTCTCCTTTTGGACTGGACTGCCAGTGAATGAGGGATCGAGGTTTGAATTCTGGTTGGACGTATCGAGGGAAGTATTAATACTAAATTGTTTCCCCCTCTACTTCCACGTGAATGAGAGTACATTTCCACCAAAATGATACTTCCCGCATAACTATTCCGAATAGCGTAGCTAATTATTATGCGTCTAACTCGAACAGGTAGTAAGATGCGGTAGATTAATTTTTTATTATCACCGCGTCTTACAGCCTGTTCAGGTTAAACGCATATGTGCTCATTACAATAAATTAGTTAGGAATGAGGGAGGCTAAATTTAGAGGAAGGGAACGTACATTTGCGTGAAGGGAGAGTGGAAAACCAACTTGTAAAACCTACCTCAGTACACCCGACCGGGATTTAAACCCCGATCTCCCCATAATTGGCAGTCTAGTCCAACATGAGAGTGACGCCTTAGACCATGCGGCCACAGAAGCAGGTTTTAGGACTATTGAAATTATAATACACCTAAATATTTAATTCTTTATTTATTTAGTTTATTGCAGAGATAAACGTCGTACGTCACGAACACAATTTTAATAATCATTCGTAAAATTCACTAAACCCCTGTTGTCCAATGATCAGAGTCCCTTGCTACAAATCAAAAGGTCCTGGGTTTGATCCCCTGCGCAACTAGACTTTCTGTAAAGTAGTTGTTCAGGAATGGGGTAAAAACAGCATCATGAGGACAAAATAAGGAGCTACTTGAAAGAAAAAGTAGTGGCTCTTGTTTAGAAAACCGAGATTAACGGCCTGAAGGTTCGTTGTGCTGACCATGTGACACCTTTCATCCGTAAATGTCTGCATTATCTTCGCCAACAGACTGCGGCCTCTCAGTCAGTACAGCTTGCTAGGGTCTGAAGCCATGAAGTCTAAATAATTATAATGAAATATAATAAATTAAAACTTAACTACAATCACATGGGGTCGCTAATAATTTAGTCTTTTTAAAAAGGATCTTAAATAAATGACCTGTGGTTTTGTTTATTGTGAGAGTGCCGTCCTAAACCAGATGGCCACCGAAACAGGTAGGAAAAATATTAAAAAAATTATAATAATGATAAAATGTAGTTATACCACTCTTGCTCTGTGGCATTTAATTGTCGTCACGGGTGAGAATTGAGTCCACGCAATCAGCGATTCTGCAGTCTATGCGCATGCGCAGGGGTTACCTCAACATCTGGGCTATGTCCCACATACATAAAACCTGCGATAGCGGGGACAAACACCCCCCAGGGATGAGGGGGATGAAGGGATGGGTGGACATTCGAAGGACTTTCAATTACTGAAAATGTCATGGCAGTACCTGATTCTGAACTCATCCGTAAGGGTGTAGGGGTGGGTTTAGGGGGCGGGGGGATTACTGACCGCGGGTTGGGGCTGTACGTGGATTATTTTATGTTTTGAGCTCGTAAAAATTGTTATAGAAATTTTACCTGGCTTTTTTATCATTATTAGTTTTTGTAAAGTAATACAAGAAAAAACAAAAACAATGTGTGTGTACAGAACCATAAAGAGGGAAAAAAAAACCTAACAACTTTTGTTATCTGTTATTTATATATTTAAAAATCAACTTTAAAGCTAATCAAATTTGTTTGGAAAAATCATATAAAAACATATCAATACAAATAAAAAAGGGGTAGGAAAGGGCTAAATTAGAATATAAAAAGGGTGTGTGTGGGCTATTGTACAACCAATCGCATTCAGCTATAAACAATCCTACACATATTGAATTTCACTGAATAAATGTTTGAGCTCTTTGTTGGTTTGTACTCACAAATAACTGTAAAGTATTTATGTATTTGAGGTATTTAACGAGCACTTTCTAAACTAAACTATTACATGAGAACACGAGCATTTCTATGAGTGAGAGCAAAAGGACCTACCAATTTTTACAGCAAAGATATTTTCCCATACTTTCCACGGTTCTTTTAAATGTCACAATAGATATAGGACAGACGGCCTTACTTTCCCTCCAAATTAAGTTGTTCTACGGAATTTTATCACTCAAGAAAAATGTGTCAACCCTGGCTGGGCTCAAAACCACATATATCAAGTATTGAGGTGAGCACTTTAACCCAATACCATCAAGGTTGACAATTTTTATGTAAATAATTGTTACGACACAATCGTATAAACTTTATCATATAGTGTATTATAGAGCCAAACAAAACGTTAAAAACTAGATTTTCAATAAACCTTAAATAGTTTTTCCTCATAAAAACAAACATTTCTTTTAACCACCACCAACATTTCTTAATATTATATTAATTAAAAATAAATACTGTTCAACCATTTTTGAAAAATTTCCAATTTTAAATCATATTTTATGTAAAATCCTTCGAATTGTTTCATTGATAAAAATAAAAGTTATTCTTATTTATAATTAAAAACCATTCACAGATACCCATTTTAAACAAAATCTTATAAGTAATTTTTCAAAAGTTTCAAATTTTCTACTATTTGTCATTAGTATATATATAATTTAAACAAAATGTTTTATGTCATTTTCTAAAAAATTAGAATTTCCAAAAATCACTTATTAGTAAAATACCCTTAATTTAAGGGATATCGTCCAAATAAAAGAACATCCCGAGGTATTGTCGTTTAACATATGAATGTCCAATTTGAACCAAATCCTTCAAACCGTTTAGGATGATATGTGCAAAAATAAGTTTAATATTATGTTGGTACATTTAAATGAATTTCTAATTTCCTTAATGACCTCGGTGGTGTTGGGGTAAAGTGCTCAGTTCAAACCCAACCGGGGTGGAATACATTTTCTTGAACGATAAAGATTCGTAGGCACAGTGTTCTTTGGAGAGGAAGTAAAACCATCGATTGTGGAGATGCAAGGTGTGTGGAAATACCTTTCCCTTCAAGATTGGTAGGCCCTTTCGCTCTCACTCATGGAGTTTCACGTGTGCTGATATCATCAGTCGTTTCAGAGAGTGCACGTTAAATATCTCCAATAATAAGATCTAACTTCCTTATATCTACTCTGTTGGTTTAGTAAAATGCAGATATCTTGGGCCACTGGTAAGACGTATTGATAACAACAACAACAACAACAACAACAACAACAAAAAACTTGATGAAACCTTTCAAAATTATGTGCTAGAAGCTTTTACAACTGTTAAAAATAAATGGCCCACAAAGTCTGGCATGGATTATATCCGAACATGAGGGACGGTGAAAATTATTCATAAAGGGAAAATACAAGATATATTTTTGTAATTATTTGTTTTTCGATGATAAAATTGTTAATGAAACGTTACTCGACTTGTGGGAGCTATTATTATTAATTTTTATTCAAAGAGCAATAAAAGGGAACAGCAGATAGCAAATTTTCAATTCTGTATGTAACCTATCTTTTCTGTATTTGTTGGGCAGATTACACTAAAAAAGAATGTTATAAAAACAATGGGCAACTGTTCACAAATTTCACCGAGCTATTGTAAAATGTACCTCCACACGGAGTGGTTTTGAAAGGTCTATTATATGCTATACAAGGATTTATCGAATACAAAAATAATTCAATTAAACCTGTGTAGGCTTAGCCTCGTATTTTAGTTACAGTCCACGGAAAATATTTATTATTTAAGAGACTGCTAATACAATATTTTATTTTTATTTTTTATAGCACCACTTTTTTTTTATTAACCGTTTGAATTGTATGCAAATTAACAAATAACTTTTGTGTGTAAAGGATGAGAAAGGTCAAATTAAGAGTAAGCGTACCCGTATTTGCTTGGAGGGAGAGTGTAAAACCATTAAGGAAAAACTCATCCTCAGTATAGCCTATCGGTATCTGAACCCCGGCCTTCGATTAGGGTAGCAAATACAATATTGATTTATTATCTTGTTGCTTGATAATAAGCTCTAAAAAGATCTGCTTTCTTCATGAATATATGATGTGTTACGTCACAAAGATGTTTGTTAGAAACGATATCAATGATAAATCTGTCTTAGACACCGGTAATGCAAATATTTTTTAAGCACCGAGCTTAAATACCCACCCTACGCATATTTACATTAATGGGGTGAATATAAATAAGGTATAACTTAGATACAATGTAGTCACATTTGCGTAGAGGGAGAGGGAAAACTGGCTTGATAAAAAAAAGTCATCCGTAAATTGAGCTCCAACTTCCTCATATCCCGGCAAACCAGACTAGACGATCTTGGCGTTTAGTTTGAGTTCCCATAGATGTGGGCTGGAACCTTAAAATTGTGTCTATGTAAAGTTTCAATGGGGGAATAAAAAAAAAAATTCGATTCGTTGAACTAGAAGTGGATTCAATTTCACATGTACAGACTTTTAAGTCTTCAGCAGAGACCCGTGACATTTTAATTGCAAATTGAATTTAGCAAAGTTAAAATAACGTAGTTTCTACTAAATCCAACCGAAAAAAGTTTCCTTTCAAACACACAATTTTGTTTCCGAACTCTGGAATCAACTTGACTTTTTCTCGTAATAAACGATACAAGTTTATTTCCACTCGAAAAGTTGGAAACTTCCCCGCGACAGAGATAGAGACAGTGAGTGTGTGTGTGTGTGTGTGTGAAAAACCACAGTACCTAATTAAAAACGCTGCCAACCAAAAACCAATTACTTCGATTGTAGTACATTAATTAAGTTTAATTAAACAACTGACCGATGAAGTCCCCACCTCAACGCCCGCCGTTTCCCAAATGAACAACACAACCGGGAGGACATTTTCAAAACAATTTATATTCCATATTTAGAATTAATTTCATGGTATTTGTCCCACCACAGCCTTTTTTATTTTATTATTAATTTGTCGATGATTAATTTGAGGTTTGTAGTTTTGTCATATCTCATTTAATTGTTGCAAATTTTGCGCCTCTCGTAAACTAAACGTGATGAAAGATCAAACAATTACTTTATTAAAAAAAAATATTTTGATAGTTTATTTTTATTTTCAAACGTTAACAATTATTAAATAATGTAACGTGTGAGATACTTTCTAACACTTACACTCAATGATGCACTATAACAGGTTCAAAACTATTACTACCAGGTCTAATAAGTTCTAATAATGTGTGGCAGAGATAGACTCACTGCGACATCAAAGAGGAGACGACCAATTCTCATCAAAAATACCTCAGCGGACGAGGAAACTTGGCTTGGAAGACCAACACGCAAACCAGGCGACGAGTAAATGAGAGAGGCATCATTCGGGGCGTTCCCAACAAGCGTCTTTGAGCGCTAGGGGTAGGTTGGCGTGATTATTAAAGATTATCACCCCTCTTCGTACTTAGAGATAATCTTTCCAAATTTATCAGTCCAACTGGTATAAAAAGGCCTGTCCTTGGTTCACGTATATCTATTCTTTTGAAAAACATTTGAATTGTTTAAGAATATTTATAAATAAAATTCAATTTTTAGTGAAATTAGGTTATAAATGTTGTATTAAATTAATATGAAAGACATAAATGTGTAATATAATATAATAAATATGCACAATATTTGATTTTTATTTGAAATAAATTGGTAATATTAATTACAAATTATGATACTTTCTTATTATGAATGTCTTGAAATCATAACAAACATCTAAAAATTCAGTACACATTACAATTGTAGTGATTTGAGTCAAAGTTATACTTAAAACTATGTTTTTAAAAACAAAGAATGATGTGATCATGCATATTTTATATTTCTGTATTATTTTTAATATTGACAGAAAAAGTTATTATATTTGAGAAAAATATAAAAATTTAATTTATTTCTTATCTTTATTTCCCTGTTCCTTGGTTACTTTTGGAAGAGCTGCAACGTTATTTATACGACATGTTTCAATGCTACGATGGCATCATCCTCAGGTCAGATATTAAAACTATATAATTGAGTGTTCTCTGTTGTGGGATTAAGGAAACTTTCCTTATGGCATCATCTTCAGGTCAGGAAAGTTTCCTTAATCACACAACAGAGACTACTCAATCACATAGTTTTAATATCTGACATGAGGATGATGCCATAAGGAAAGTTTCCTTAATCACACAACAGAGAACACTCAATTACATAGTTTTAATATCTGACCTGAGGATGATGCCATAAGGAAAGTTTCCTTAATCACACAACAGAGAACACTCAATCACATAGTTTTAATATCTGACCTGAGGATGATGCCATAAGGAAAGTTTCCTTAATCCCACAACAGAGAACACTCAATTATATAGTTTTAATATCTGACCTGAGGATGATGCCATAATGACAGTTTCCTTAATCACACAACAGAGAACACTCAATTATATAGTTTTAATATCTGACCTGAGGATGATGCCATAAGGAAAGTTTCCTTATCACACAACAGAGAACACTCAATATATAGTTTTAATATCTGACCTGAGTATGCCATCGTAGCATTGAAACATGTCGTACAAATAACGTTGCAGCTCTTCCAAAAGTAACCAAGGAACAGGGAAATAAAGATAAGAAATATATTAAATTTTTATATATTTTCTAAAATTTAATAAATCGTTCTGTCGATTCTCAAAATAATACAGAAATACGAAATATGCGTGAGCACATCATCCTCTGTTTTTAAAAACATAGTTTTAATTATAACTTTTACTAAATGTCTACCATTTTAATATGTACTGAATTTTTAGATGTTTGTTATAATTTCAAGACATTCATAATAAGAAAGTATCATAATTTGTAATTAATAATACCAATTTATTTCAAATAACAATCTAATATTGTGCATATATATTATATTACACATTTATGTCTTTCATGTTAATTTAATACAACTTGTACAACCTAATTTGACTAAAAACTAAATTTTATTTATAAACAAATCCATTCTATTGTAACCACTCATCTGAGGAACTGCTGGAAGATATTCATGAGCATCTGCTAAGACTATGTACTGAAGACCGCGATGATTGGGGCGTCTATGTCACCTCCTAGCCGCAGAGCAAACTACGGCGGATACTATAGGCACTGAGGGGGGTTGTAATCTTTATTGAGCCTTGAGATCTATTATTCTATGTCTGTATGACGTAGTTTTTGTATGTCAGTACTACAGACTTGTTTCCCGATACCCTTAAGGAATAGTTTATTTTTTTGAGCTTTGAGCTTTTTTGTTCAGTTTCCATATGACTTAATTCTTGTATGTCAGTACTGCTGACTTATTTCCCTATGCCCATACGGCATAGTTTATAGCTTTATGCACTATCTTTCTATGTTTATTAGGCTTATTCACAAATATTAAGGTCAAGATTAGACTCCTTAGACTATATGACCATGCTTCGGCTAATTTAAAGAATATAATCAAATAATGGAGGATACCAGGCTATCTATTTCTTTGTTTCACGACCTAATTGTTCTGTAACTGACACTTGTCTCTGTGTACTGGTATGCGGTGAGCAACCTGTGGAAGTGCTACTTGTCCATAGTAGTGGCCCGTGGGGTTTTGCCTGTTGTGTAAGGCCCCCTTGTGGCGCCTTTAGCGTTAGCCGAAAATTATCACTATTTGGTCTAGTATTATTGTCCCCTTCTAAGGGTAACATACTAACTATACTATTGATTGCTCAGGCAGTACTAATAGGAATTGACCGGCCATAGTGTCTGTAGCGTCTAGATTCCTGGTAGTTCGGCGTTTACTAGTTGTAAAATAATAGTTTCTCGTCTAGGAGCTTATAACACTGTAATGTCTAAACTTTTTATGGAGTTAACTCAAGCTAGCTAGCTAGCTCATATTAATTACCGCCCTTGTAGCTCCTTAAACTGGGACTAAATGTATGTGGCTTAGTTATTTATGTTTGAAATTATGAGTTGTAGTTGGAAACCTCACAATCAGCTGACTGGAGTAGAATTATCTATGATAATTTTATAATTAGATTTGATTACCACCACTTATTTATATTATCTTAGCGTTGCAGCCTTTCGTTCAAATTGACGACTTAGTAACTGTCCTGCTTTAACGAGCTACAAGCTTTCTTATTTACACCTATGACCTATATGTGTGGGTTATAGGGTGTACCTGGGTGCTTCACACCTGATGCTCCTTTGCTGAGCTATTTATAATATTGTAACCATCTATATTCTCTTGTTTAAACAATGGAGGGTTTGAATAATTTCTACCTATAATTCTATGTACTTCCTCTGACTTGTTTGAATATTAATAAACTGATTTGTTAAACTTGTAAATTATTCTTATACTTTGTTTCTTCCAATCAACATTTATAAGTTCACGAATGTTGTGATAAAATTAAACCACCTTTTTTTTAATTTCTAAAGATAGATTTTATAAACTTTTCTCGAAACTACTTATCATTAAATTTATTTGAACATATATTAATATTAACTATACATCTATAAAACTATGACTGAAAAACTAAGGTTATTGCAAAAAAAAAAGATCAGGAAAATCAAAATATTTTTATTTGCACTAATATACTAAAGAGGAGGAAAACAACATATAGAATGAAATATACCCAAATTTGTGGGCAGGGAGAATGTGAAATCATTTATAAAATATTACTCTAAGTACACCCAGTAGGGATTCTAGCTCCAACCCCTTCGTCACTTGCAAACTTACAAACTAGATGAGGTTGACGTTTAATACGCGTGCTCAGCGATAAATATAGTGTCTCATTAATTTGCGAATTTTCATGAGTATGACCAATAGTTTTTTATTAGTCTGAAAATGTCTACAAAATTTCAGTAAATTATTTAAAAAAAACAATTTATTTGAAATCTTCTTCGTTTAAAATATCGGTGACCTGGCGGTCTAGGGGTAAGGTGTCAGACTTCTGTGCTAAGGTCCGGGGTTCAATCCTTGGCCCCGGCACAGATTTATCTGATCACCAAACCCTTCCTTCACCTCTGACAAGACATCTTGTGAATTGTGGGGAATGCCAGGCCTCCACCGTGGTTCGGATTCCACGTTAAACTGTAGATCCTTCATTTCATCTCACAATCACCCTACCATTTCACATTAGCGTAAGTGTGTACAACCCGAACGGGTATTAAGACGCGGTGCTAATAATAATTCGTTTAAAATAATCTAAATTACATGATAACGTGAGAATTAACTTGTAGGGTGAACCTTCCCAAATATTTTGATAGTGTTGCGTCGAATATAGCCAACCATATAACGGTTAGTACTCGGATGGGTGACTGTCAAGGAAATAAAGTCTATGAATGACCATATTAATTAATAAAGTTTTAGTAATCAGCACTTTCAAAAGCTATTGATAATTATATTAAAAGTAACTTTTGAACAAACCAATTTGAATGAAGAAAATTAAATTATAATTAAAAATAAACTTTAACTCAACCAATTTTTTGGATCAAAGTTAAATGGGAATGGGGGAAATAGAAAAAAAAAGTGGTTTTACGTAATGTACATTCTATGTTACCACCAGCATGTTTTTTTGTGTGTGTTATCAGCTTGCTTTTCAAATTTTACCGATCAAATTAAATTTACGCTCGAGAGTTAAACTAGACATTTTCAATGGCTTAGAGAGGAACCACCTTTTTTCATCCCTATTCTAATAAAAGCACGCTCTATTTACAAAATGTGCTCCAAGTTACGGAGAGGATTACAAATACGATTAATGACAGGATATGAAAAGGAGAGAGGAGGTGTTTTATACACAGACGAGAAAATTTAGTAATCTATTTAATAACTTTTCGGTGAGTTATATAATAAAATTTTACCATTAAAGTGGACGAATATTCAAAACCTAGCGTTCATATTCAAATAATGATATGTATTTATGTATACTTGGGCTTTATTTATAATTGCTATTATTTCTTACAGCTCTGGTTTATGATGGGAAATAATAACAAACGTATTGCTGTTAATGTTTATTTTAATATAGGTAAATAAACATTGGGGGCTTAATATTTTTGTCTTAGTAATATAAATGGTGTAATGGTACAATAAACAAAAATAAAAACCATTCATCGACTACTATACTAACTCTAAATGTTTTCACTAAAATATCTAAAATTACGAATGTATAGAACACCGGGGAAATAGTTCGTTTAAAGTACTTTATAGAAAGTCAGATATTTAAAAAAAATCGTTAGAATCGACTAACTAATGGTTTCTCTTTTTACTTTCTCTCGATCCCTCGAAAAGATGATGTGATCGTCAAAATATTGAACTATATTATTATTAGCACCGCGTCTTACTACCCGTTAGGATTATATGCACTTACGTTAATGTGTAACGGTAGGATGATTGTGAGATGAAATGAAGGACCTACAGTTTAATGTGGGATCCGAACCACGGTGGAGACCTGGCATTACCTACATTCACAAGTTGTGATTAATACCCGTCTTTTCAGAGGTGAAGGAAGGGTTTGGCAATCCGGTAAATCTGTGCCGAAATCGAAGATTGAACCCCGGACTCCCAACACAGAAGTCTGACCACCAGGTCACCATCAAACTCTATATTTTGTTAAATGTGGACGCTTAATACCCCCCTTGAAACAGAAGAAGTGGTTTTCACAATGTCGTCTGTCTGTCTATATCTCAGCCTAGAGACAAACCCCTATTACCAATCGTCCTAAGACTTGGTATCTAGGGTTTTCATAACATTCTCCTAAGGGTTTTTTGGAATTACATTTAACCCCAAAAATAAGGGTAGTTTACTGAAGGGTAAAACGAGATAAAATTGATTTTCTTGAATTCAACTATAACGATTTTGATTCCAATTTACATCCAGACATTGTTTAGCATTACAACAACAATGACTACTCTCATTTGCCCATGAAAATTACTCTAAGGGTACTTTAAATAAGCAGAAATGTATAATTGTCATAATACCCCCTCAACTATTTGCGATAGGAAATATCTTATTGTAAAGTTGTAGTACTATTAAAATTTTAAACCTTTTATTTGGAATTTATTTTTATAAAACCAATATTTTCTAAGCTATGAGCAAATATAATGTAGCACTTTGAAATTTAAATTGATTGTTAATCTCTTTGGCGGACAAAGATATTCCTATTTTATAAGTGTTTTTGTAACACTATACATTATTTTATTTAGGCTACTTAGTTGAGTATTTCTGCAACAATGTATATAATTGAGTTTCAAAAAATATTACTAATTTTTTAGTAGACATCTCTAGTATAAGTGAGATAAAAGAGAGGAAGTCTGTACCATCTATTATCTAACTACTTACCTCCCTTATCCTCCTGTTCCCAACCATACCTCCCTGCCTTCCTACATTCCTGCTCCGTTCTTTGTCTATGTATGTATAAGGTAATAGAAAATAGTTTTATGTCCGTCCGTTCCAGTTAACGCCAAACTCCTGAACTGTTAATGGTATTGGCAATATTTAACCTAACCGCATCATATGATTGGAAATTTTAAAAATAACAGGCGTAAATAATATAGAATGTGGTTTATAAAGGGGGAGGGGGAGCAAATTGGACTTCAATTTATCTCTCTAGTCTTCTAACTAAATGAGAAACTATAGATTGTAAGAGTACATATTGGAGTGGGGGACGGGTGGTAAATTTCAGGTTTAATTGAGCCCAGTGTGGTCCCCAACCTCCCCCTGTCCGGGCAGCGCGCATGCGCAGAAAGGTGTCCGGGCCGGGAGGTATAATAATGAGACGCGGGACCCGAGCGTCGGAGACAATTGACGGTTAACCGCAGACGAACTGTTGCTGTCACCCCCGATAGAGGGGAGCTCGTGTATCTAGTCGGGTGGGGGTGGGGGTCCTCAGAGCCCCATTCCCCTCTGATTGGTGGTTTTAATGGACTTTAGGGGGAGGGAAACCGTCCCTGGTAGTTTGTAGCTGTGCTCCCTCGTACGATATCGAATAGTTTTATTTTATTTTCTCGCGGGAACGTGTTAGTTATTGTGTTACCGTTGTTTTGTTTTCTAGTACGTCCGTGGCTCTGGTTGGAGGTCTACGAGTTAAGCCCTTTTAAAAGTGACTTTACACGCTTTGGTGGCCACATGGTATAAGGCGTCACTCTCTCACTAGACTGGACTCCTGATGACGGGGTGATCGGGGCTTAAATCAAGGTTGGGTGTAACGTGGGTGATTTTTCCATTCTCCCTCCACGAAAATACGTGTATTCAAAGAATTCTGCTCACATATAATAAAAAAAATTTAAATGTCAAAGATTAAATATGAAACTATATTCAAACTATGCTGTAATTCCTTTGTTGGTAAACACAAGTCACAGAAAAAAGATAGTCTGTACTAACAGTCAACTGTTCTGAACCATTATTCACCAAACAATTATGGCATTTAGAATTTAAAAAAACAACTATTCCTTAATAATTAAATGTAATTATTATATTATTTTTCAATACATTTAATACATTGAGTTTTGTCTTACTCAAAGTACCGTAATATTAAATAAAAATATTGCCTATAAATGGCGTTTATCAGCTATACAACTCATACATCCCCCTTCCCCCCAACCCTCCGCCTCTATGTATCTTTGATGCTCCCCCAGTGCACATCACTTATATTTGGTGGTCCTCTATTACAAAAAAAATTGATAAACACTGCTCTAAAACTTTTTTTTCTCCTCCCACAGTATGCCTACGTGGCAATAGTTTCCTTGACTTGTTTTAAACGCAACTTTCATAACAATTCTGTTGAATATATTGCCTATCTGAATCATCTCACGGCGTCAACAAGAAAATAATCTTTAAAATTGTATTGTGTTTGAGAGTTGTAAGACATTTGATGAATAATTCAATCATTTTGTTTGGTATGTTTCCTCTATATTTGTAAAAATTAACTGTGGCATACCTGAACTTATGGTCGTTGGACCTTTGGCACATTCTTCCCGAAATGCTAGACGTTTGAACATATCCATATAGGACGTTTTGACAAAGTGTAAGTAAGTAAATGAGAGGTCGTTTGGACCGAGATTGGACTTATTGACTGAGGAGGAAAATAATTCTCCCTTTCATTTATGCAGACATAACTTAACATAAACTAATCCAACCTAACCTAACCAACAGGCAATTTCCTTTTATTTTTCAGACCAACATTAACATAATATAGCCTAACCAATAGGTGATTTCCTTTAATTTTTGTAGACCTAAAATTAATATAAACTAGCTTAACCATCAATCGATTGATCAGACACTGATCTTAGATATGCAAATCAGAAGTAGACAACCCCTCCAGGCAAGAGTAACTCCTCCAAATGACCTTGGACTAGCTGGTCAAAACGACTCGTGTTTTTCAGTTAGGATAATCCCAAATTGAGCCAAACGTCATACGCATGAAATTATTGTTATATTACAGGATTAGCTAGATTGATGTCATGTTTAAATAGGTATAGCTTAATAAGTGCTGGTATTTTGTGAGTACAATCTGTCAACATACTTAATTTTCAATCCATTGTAAGATTTTATTTGAAAGAAACATTTATAAAATGCAAATATACTTTTTGCGGCAAGAATTTATTTTACCTTATTATCATATCATTGTTATTTTATAGAATCATGTAATACTATAGCTAGAGCCTCGTAAAAATGGTTTTGTTTTATTTAAATTTAATTTTTAAAATCTTTTTTGATGTTATTCCATGTATATTAAAAACTACATATTATCTGAGGTTTTTAAGTATTATTTACATATTGAGACAATATATACAGTTTCTTTCCTTCAACATCTTGGAACACAACAACACAATTTTATAATCTGACCTGATGACGCCGGTGATGTGACGAAACATGTAGTAGAAACTGATGTAATGTTGCAGTAATTGGAGCAACATCCAAAGGAACAGGGAATCAACACAGATAATAAAGGAATTCAATTTTACTTATTTTATTTTTGTTTATTCTTTAGTTCCAAAATTCACAAGCAACCAATCATTTACATGTTAAATTAATTATATATGTACATAATCGTTTTCTAATATTGTTCTTTCATGTAATATGACTCAAAAGTTTAATTTTAAACATATTTCAAACTTTTTATATGTTGTATAAACATTTTAATGAAGTATCACAATTGTCATCACAAGATATTTAATTTGTTAATTTATTGTAAAAAGTTCTTCGAACTACTGTACCTATAAAAATTGTCATTATATCACATCGAACATATAGATTTTTCATATTAGATTTAAATTATTAAAATAGAATTCTATTATTTATTATATTAATCGTTCCTTATTGACTTTCACTATGTTTTTCAAAAATGTATACAAAGTTAAAATTAATTATTTAAACCTTAAAAATTTGCTTTAAAATTCTATGTTAAATTTGTCTGCATATTTCACAATTTTGTAGCCTAAAGTTAGCTTAAACTTCAACAAAATACTAATCAAATTACAGCATGGTCAAAATTTCTGCTTAATTTCTTCTTAATTTCGTATTTATTTAAAGATATTTTTTTTGTAAAAGCGGTATTATTTCGTTTAATAGGAGAATATTGTGTAGCAAGACAATTTAGTTTTATTTCGATTTTCAAAAACATTGTAATTCATATCTAAAAACTACCAAAGGAAAAATAACTTGATTCCATATTTGTATGTCACTTTTCGCTTTATCGCGTTTCACCATTTTCACGGGGTTCTATCGACAGCATATCTTTCTTTATGTTTTGTGTGCTTTCAATGTGTCTTTTCATATTATAATGGAATATTTCCGAAAATTTAAAACAATATGTAAATGTAGAAGTGTGAAGTGTAATAGTTTAAGAAGACAAGAAATGAAGAGAGAAGTGTGTTTTACCATCTGGGCCTGACCTAACTATCCTTTCAGGTTGGCTTCCTTCACTATCACTTACAGTAGCCCCATGGCTTCTTTGGTGCTCACTGACAGCTCACAGCTGACTTCTGACAGTCAACATTTAGTTATATACCTAAATTTTGGACTGTCAGAAGTGACAGCTGCTAAACACACATTTTTGCAGATCATTTGGTTCGGCGTACGGATACATAATTTGGTCTGGTAACTTTTCAAATCCATCATATATCAGCTGTGAGCTGTCAGTCAGCACCAAAGAAGCCATGGGGTTACTGTAATTTATATTATTGCACAGTACAGTGTTTCTACATTATCTTATTATACATTGTTATCTTGTATATATATATATATATATATATAGATGATATATATCAAAAGCGAAAGAGGCAGCTCACATGATTTGACGTATGACCCGCCTCGGTGAAGTAGTTGGCTAACGCGCTTGTCATGTTGAGCTCGACTTCTGAGGACGGGGAGATCAAGGTTCGAATCTCGGTCGGGTGAACTGAGGGTGGTTTTTCCTAAATGGTTTTCCACTCTCCCTCCACGCAAATGCGGGTTCACTTCCTCCAATTCAACATTCCCAATTCCTAATCCATTAGAGTAATTAGTACTTAAAGCGTATAGCCCGAACGGGTAGTAACACGCTTTGCTAAATATTATTATTATATATTTGATGTATGAATAAGGGAAATAAGATCTAGTAGCTAATCTAGCCGTCAGATAAGGTTCCTGTGAAAATTGCACTACGGATAGGGCTGAAGTAATAACTGTTGTGTTAGCTCAGTGGCTACTACTACAACAACTATTAATTCTGACTCGGTTTGCTCTGGTTTGAACCAAAGCTCTCCTGGGATCAAAATAATAATAAGACAAAAGGGAGTGTGAAAAGGGTAAAGCGGAGAGAGAAGAAGTGAAATATGTGAAAAAACATACTCAATACACTCTCTACCCATAAACGAGTTTTCACCACAAAATTAAGTATACAGTTTCATTTGTCATACGAAACACTCTTCAGCTATACATTTTAAACAAAATAATTAAGAGCCATTCTCGAAATAAATCAAATTTTCTAAAAATTTCCCGTCAGTATACTTCACTTTAACGAATTTCTGTTCAAAAACCAAGGATGCGATTCTATTAGTTATTTCAAACAATTAATATAGATATGTATTTGAAATAAAATCATTATAGACATTAAAAAATGTTGGAATTGATAAAAAAAAGTCACTCATCAATAAACCATCGTTAATTTGAGGGCTAGGGTTCTATAAAAAATAATTTCCTATATATAGAGTTATATTATAATTAGCACTGCGTCTTACTACCCGTTCGGGTTATACGCTTTAAGTACTAATTACTCTAATGTATTAGGACTTGGGAAGGTTGAATTAAAGGAAGTGAGCCCGCATTTGCGTGGAGGGAGAGTGGAAAACCATTTAGGAAAAACCACCCTCAGTTCATTTCGAATCTCGGTCGGGTGAACTGAGGGTGGTTTTTCCTAAATGGTTTTCCACTCTCCCTCCACGCAAATGCGGGTTCACTTCCTCCAATTCAACATTCCCAATTCCTAATCCATTAGAGTAATTAGTACTTAAAGCGTATAGCCCGAACGGGTAGTAACACGCTTTGCTAAATATTATTATTATATATTTGATGTATGAATAAGGGAAATAAGATCTAGTAGCTAATCTAGCCGTCAGATAAGGTTCCTGTGAAAATTGCACTACGGATAGGGCTGAAGTAATAACTGTTGTGTTAGCTCAGTGGCTACTACTACAACAACTATTAATTCTGACTCGGTTTGCTCTGGTTTGAACCAAAGCTCTCCTGGGATCAAAATAATAATAAGACAAAAGGGAGTGTGAAAAGGGTAAAGCGGAGAGAGAAGAAGTGAAATATGTGAAAAAACATACTCAATACACTCTCTACCCATAAACGAGTTTTCACCACAAAATTAAGTATACAGTTTCATTTGTCATACGAAACACTCTTCAGCTATACATTTTAAACAAAATAATTAAGAGCCATTCTCGAAATAAATCAAATTTTCTAAAAATTTCCCGTCAGTATACTTCACTTTAACGAATTTCTGTTCAAAAACCAAGGATGCGATTCTATTAGTTATTTCAAACAATTAATATAGATATGTATTTGAAATAAAATCATTATAGACATTAAAAAATGTTGGAATTGATAAAAAAAAGTCACTCATCAATAAACCATCGTTAATTTGAGGGCTAGGGTTCTATAAAAAATAATTTCCTATATATAGAGTTATATTATAATTAGCACTGCGTCTTACTACCCGTTCGGGTTATACGCTTTAAGTACTAATTACTCTAATGTATTAGGACTTGGGAAGGTTGAATTAAAGGAAGTGAGCCCGCATTTGCGTGGAGGGAGAGTGGAAAACCATTTAGGAAAAACCACCCTCAGTTCACCTGACCAAGATTCGAACCTTGATCTCCCTGTCCTCAGCAGTCGAGCTTCAACACGACAAGCGCGTTAGCCAACTACGCCACCGAGGCGGGTTATAAAATATAGATCAAGTTTGAAGAAAATCCATCCTTGGCTAGGGTTAGACAGACAGACAGAACGACATGGGGCCAAGCAGAGTTGTAAAATCAACTACTTGGGTTCGGGTTCACATAAAACGTAAAGATTTATCATAATATCAAGATCGATTTTTTTTTTCGCTATCACAATACTTTATCTTGAAATGAGAATGTAAAAAAAAAGTGCTTTCTAAAATTCTTTATTAAAATTATTCTCATTTGTTTGAAATAAATTAATCGTTATTAAATTGAACCAAATGGGGATGTGGATGACTTAACTCCTTTATAGCCTGTGGGAACTTATCTTGACTAGGCAGAACATAAATATGGAACATTTCAAATATTTCTCCATGCCTACCGCCCCACCCCCCTTTTACCCATCCATCCTTCACAGTTATATTAGATTTTTCACCCATTTAAAAAAAAAAGTATTAATAAAACGAGAAGTGGAAACTTGAAAAAGTTGAAAAGCATTAGTGGGGTTCCTCTGTCGGTTTTTAAGCAAAAAAAAAAACTCTTTTTTTTTACGCTCGTCATATTTAGCCTTGATAAGTAACAGGGTGAAAACGACTCAGGTCAACACACATTTATCAACCATAAGTTGGTTTTAAATAATTTCAATTGAGTTTATTTAGAGCTGATTTTATTTATTAACTTATGCTATCTATAGTTATTTAGTTTTAAAATATTTCTAATTTAATTTATTTAAAATGAGTCAATTCATCACTTATGTGTGATTATTTAATTTTAAATATTTTAGATTTATTTAAATTTATTTATAATTAATAAGTTTTAAATATCTAAATTAATAAAATGAAGAGTTTGTTTGTCTGTCAGGAGCGTTGGGTGATATTTACCGTACGCTGAGGGCTACAATTTTACATTTATTAGTTTCTGGACACGAACTTGTGTGCCTGAAGGCCGGAACTTTACAATTCAGATTAATTTTTAAATCAATTAAAAACCGTGTCGGTAGTAATAAAATGAATAGTTTTTTATGTCTGTTTTAAGGAAAACAAAGAACTATTTGGATACTTCTCTCTAGTGTTTAGTAAAATATTATTAAAACTCCTCAATTGATCACGTATCTGTTATTTGTTGGTTTTTAATATTTTTGATTTCATATAATTAGAATTACTCAATTCTTCCAACATATATAGTTAATTTTCTATAAATATTCTTATATAATTAAATTTACTCAATTAATTACACATATGTTATTATTTAATTCTAAATACTTATTATCTAATCCAATAAAAATCACTAAATTATTAATTAAAATCACTAATCAGTTAATTATAAATATACATTATGTACTCAAATTAAAATGTATAAATTCATCATATTTCTATAATAAGTTTGTTTAAAGTATATTTCATTTAGTTTAGCTAGAATAAACTAAGTTAATACACATTTAATATATATCTTTTAAAAAAACTCCATGGTGTAAGCATACAAGCGAGCTTTACCAGCCAAGCGGCTGACATCGTTAGCTTTAAATATATTCTTCACTTAGTTTAATTAAGTTTATTTTCAAAATGTTTGAGATATTTATTTAAAAAATATTAATTTTATAACATCCAACCTTTTTTTTCCTGCTGTTAAATCCAAGTAATTTTGTAGTTCATTTTCAATACCTAGAATATCAAGATAATTAAGGCAAATCTTAATTAATTGTATCAAAATTTGTTTGAATATAAGACTTTGAAAAATAACTGGCATAGCCTTTCGAGGATCAATTTTAGACTTCTGATACTAGAATAAAGGCCACTAATAAACACCTAAATCTACCATGAATAGCGTTTATTATTTTATAACATGGCTACCAATCCATTTTCCATTCTAATTTGTCTCTACAAACCATAAAAACAATTGAACAATTTAAATAACTGATACATAGTTTTTATCTAAATCTCTAAATTTAATTGCTGGTATTCCCGAAAGAACAATAAAATTTTGTATGTGTGAAAGTCTACACATATACTCACGACTAGTCATTTTATGGTTTCATATTTCATAACTCATATAGAGCCACAAAACAGAAATAAAATGTTCTAAATTCAAAATTAGTTTTTAATTGCTTGTAATCCTTGCAGCCAGGAGAGTATTGATTGATAATTGATATAAAAAGTTATTACTTTTATATATGTCTATGCTAATAATTTGAATAAAGTTTCATTTAAAAACTTGAAACCTAACAGTTTTTTTAAACATCAAAGCAGTTTCGTGTCTATATATATATTTATCAATATAATAAAATATAAAATGCACTCAATCACCGAATAAATCACCCATAATCGTATTTCCCTAATCTCCGGATCTGGAAAATTAAAATTTGGCGTGAAGTTTACTTTTAGGCCTTATACAAGAGATAAGACAAGACTTGAGAAATTTGACCTCCAAGGGATAGAAAAAAAAGTGTTGATAGTTTTCAAAATAAATTGATTTGCTGATGTATCTTTTGAACCAGAGGACATAGGAGCTTTAAATTTTAAACGAAGGTTCATTTTTAGAATTGGACTAGATACTTTTTAAGGGTTTTCCCAATTTTATCTCCGAAGAAGGTTGGGTGGGGCAGAAAGGTGTGTAACTCACTGAAACTCTCATTGCCGTATTTCCAAAGCCGCTCGACTTGGAAACTTGAAATTTTGCTTGGAAGGAAGGTAATGGGTCTCACACATCTACACTAATAATATTATATAAAGGAAAGATTTGATTTTTTTGTTTGTAATGGATAAACTCAAACTACTGGAGCTATTTTAAAAATTCTTTCACCAATATAAAGCTACATTATCAGCAAGTAACATAGGCTATATTTTATTTTGAAAATTTAATTTATTCCTCATAAACATATTGATAGTCACTCATATTTTATGGTAGAGTCTATGTTGATTCTTCAATATGTGTGTTGAAAATAATAATGCGGGGGCGGGGGGCGAGGGGGAAAGGGTCTAGTATAACCCTAAAAATCTAATTAGTAAGCTAGTCAAGAAAGAAAAGTGTGTTCGTAAAACTATAAATTAGTATAAGAAAGAAAGAAAAAGTAAAGTAGCAAAAAAAACTTTTAAAGCCATATTGAAAATTAAGCTATCAAACCCAAACAAACAAGATAGCCAAGTCAATTAGTAAAACATTCGTGCAACAAGAACAATAAATATATCACAATAAAACAAATAAAACAGTTAAAGCATGATATAAAAAAGTAAATAAATATAATAAAACAAGCTATTAAATAAATAAGGAAACACTAAAGAGCCTAGCAAATTTTTTAATGAAATTATAGAATAACCCAATTCAAGCAATAAAAAGGTATGATTAATAAGTGAAAGCAATCATACAAACAAAGCAAACGGGTTAGTAAAACGATTAAAAACACAAAAATGGAAAGGCAAACAACACCAATAGATAATAAAGCAAACAAGTAGACAAATTAAATAAGATATAAGAAATGCATGAAAGGAAGAGAGTAAAAGGAACAACAACAAAACAACAACAAACAAATACAAGCAGGCAATATTAAATATATAGGTATAAGTTAAGACGTAACTATTGTTATTTAAAAAATTGATATGATATAGTTTATAATTAAAGAATTTATAAATGTGAATACTTGGGAAAAATTCCTGTACAACAAAATACCCTAGACACATTATTTACACTCTTGGAATAACCCTTAGCGTATAACAAACTTTCATTAAATTTAAAATATTTATTGACTCAATAATTGGAGTCAAAGAGTCAAATTGTCAAACTATCATTCATAACATTTTAAAATTCCAATGAAAGCGTAGTTTATACAAGAATGAAAAGTAAAACTTATTTAAAACAACAAGTTAAAATAAAGTTAACATCTCCAGTCAAAAGTTTTGATTAAATTACATAGATTGAAGGTTAGTTAGATTTAATGAAAAGGTTGAGTTATATCCAAGTCTTATTTGAAATCAACTTCCCATTACTCAATATTAGTATTTCAGATCAGATGAAGAAATCTGGAATATTAATCCAACATGTTTCGGTACATTATTAACGTACCATATTCATGTAAAACTGAAAAATTGAAATTAAAGAATCAAGTTATAACTGTATAAGAACAATAAGGTTAAAATGAGTAAAATATAAAATGTGAATTAGAAAATTGAAAAGATTATGATTGAAAAATATATTTAAATATACAACAGATTTTATCTGATTTTTAATTTAAAATAGCATCTTAATTTTTTAAATAATAATATATAAATCTTAACTTATATTTATTCACTCCTTACTAAAGATTGAGTTAGAATGTTTTCTTAAATGGTTAAATAAATAGGCCTATTCTTTCAAAATCAATTGAGTGGGATACACGTAATCATAATGGTTGGCAGTACGCATATAGAATTTTATTCAAGCTACAGTGAGTAAATGACTCACGTTAAAGAATAGTGTTATATGATGAAGCATAGGGATACATGATGAAGCATATTAGTACGTATTCAACAGTGTCAAGTCGTTGAATGTTGCCAGGGTAGACAGAGTTAGTTTAAACTGTACCTGTGAATTGTTCTCATCACTCAGTAGAACACTCATTGACAGTGTCGTGTCGTGGAGTGTTGCCAGGGTAAGCAGAGTTAGTTTAAACTGTACCTGTGAATTGTTCTCATCACTCAGTAGAACACTCATTGACAGTGTCGTGTCGTGGAGTGTTGCCAGGGTAAGCAGAGTTAGTTTAAACTGTACCTGTGAATTGTTCTCATCACTCAGTAGAACACTCATTGACAGTGTCGTGTCGTGGAGTGTTGCCAGGGTAAGCAGAGTTAGTTTAAACTGTACCTGTGAATTGTTCTCATCACTCAGTAGAACACTCATTGACAGTGTCGTGTCGTGGAGTGTTGCCAGGGTAAGCAGAGTTAGTTTAAACTGTACCTGTGAATTGTTCTCATCACTCAGTAGAACACTCATTGACAGTGTCGTGTCGTGGAGTGTTGCCAGGGTAAGCAGAGTTAGTTTAAACTGTACCTGTGAATTGTTCTCATCACTCAGTAGAACACTCATTGACAGTGTCGTGTCGTGGAGTGTTGCCAGGGTAAGCAGAGTTAGTTTAAACTGTACCTGTGAATTGTTCTCATCACTCAGTAGAACACTCATTGACAGTGTCGTGTCGTGGAGTGTTGCCAGGGTAAGCAGAGTTAGTTTAAACTGTACCTGTGAATTGTTCTCATCACTCAGTAGAACACTCATTGACAGTGTCGTGTCGTGGAGTGTTGCCAGGGTAAGCAGAGTTAGTTTAAACTGTACCTGTGAATTGTTCTCATCACTCAGTAGAACACTCATTGACAGTGTCGTGTCGTGGAGTGTTGCCAGGGTAAGCAGAGTTAGTTTAAACTGTACCTGTGAATTGTTCTCATCACTCAGTAGAACACTCATTGACAGTGTCGTGTCGTGGAGTGTTGCCAGGGTAAGCAGAGTTAGTTTAAACTGTACCTGTGAATTGTTCTCATCACTCAGTAGAACACTCATTGACAGTGTCGTGTCGTGGAGTGTTGCCAGGGTAAGCAGAGTTAGTTTAAACTGTACCTGTGAATTGTTCTCATCACTCAGTAGAACACTCATTGACAGTGTCGTGTCGTGGAGTGTTGCCAGGGTAAGCAGAGTTAGTTTAAACTGTACCTGTGAATTGTTCTCATCACTCAGTAGAACACTCATTGACAGTGTCGTGTCGTGGAGTGTTGCCAGGGTAAGCAGAGTTAGTTTAAACTGTACCTGTGAATTGTTCTCATCACTCAGTAGAACACTCATTGACAGTGTCGTGTCGTGGAGTGTTGCCAGGGTAAGCAGAGTTAGTTTAAACTGTACCTGTGAATTGTTCTCATCACTCAGTAGAACACTCATTGACAGTGTCGTGTCGTGGAGTGTTGCCAGGGTAAGCAGAGTTAGTTTAAACTGTACCTGTGAATTGTTCTCATCACTCAGTAGAACACTCATTGACAGTGTCGTGTCGTGGAGTGTTGCCAGGGTAAGCAGAGTTAGTTTAAACTGTACCTGTGAATTGTTCTCATCACTCAGTAGAACACTCATTGACAGTGTCGTGTCGTGGAGTGTTGCCAGGGTAAGCAGAGTTAGTTTAAACTGTACCTGTGAATTGTTCTCATCACTCAGTAGAACACTCATTGACAGTGTCGTGTCGTGGAGTGTTGCCAGGGTAAGCAGAGTTAGTTTAAACTGTACCTGTGAATTGTTCTCATCACTCAGTAGAACACTCATTGACAGTGTCGTGTCGTGGAGTGTTGCCAGGGTAAGCAGAGCTAGTTTAAACTGTACCTGTGAATTGTTCTCATCACTCAGTAGAACACTCATTGACAGTGTCGTGTCGTGGAGTGTTGCCAGGGTAAGCAGAGTTAGTTTAAACTGTACCTGTGAATTGTTCTCATCACTCAGTAGAACACTCATTGACAGTGTCGTGTAGTGGAGTGTTGCCAAGGTAAGCAGAGTTAGTTTAAACTGTACCTGTGAATTGTTCTCATCAATCATTAAAGCACTCATTGACAGTGTCGTGTCGTGGAGTGTTGCTAAGGTAAGCAGAGTTAGTTTAAACTGTACCTGTGAATTGTTCTCATCACTCATTAGTGCACTCATTGACAGTGTCGTGTCGTGGAGTGTTGCCAGGGTAAGCAGAGTTCGTTTAAACTGTACCTGTGAATTGTTCTCATCACTCAGTAGAACACACATTGACAGTGTCGTGTAGTGGAGTGTAGCCAGGGTAAGCAGAGTTAGTTTAAACTGTACCTGTGAATTGTTCTCATCACTCAGTAGAACACACATTGACAGTGTCGTGTAGTGGAGTGTTGTCAGGGTAAACAGAGTTAGTTTAAACTGTACCTGTGAATTGTTCTCATCACTCAGTAGAACACTCATTGACAGTGTCGTGTCGTGGAGTGTTGCCA
>CABEEJ010002258.1:47500-85901 GCA_901482245.1 Timema douglasi | reverse complement strand
TATGAGGGTGATAGTGAGTGTGAGGGTGATAGTGAGTGTGAGGGTGATAGTGAGTGTGAGGGTGATAGTGAGTGTGAGGGTGATAGTGAATGTGAGGGTGATAGTGAGTATGAGGTTGATAGTGAATGTGAGGGTGATAGTGAGTGTGAGGGTGATAGTGAATGTGAGGGTGATAGTGAGTGTGAGGGTGATAGTGAATGTTAGGGTGTGGGACTAGTGGAATCACTTAAACGTCTAATCAACTAAACCCTGATGACTATTGGGGGGTTCTCCTTTCGGGGAAAACATTCAAGGTACCAGCCAGGGATCGAACTCGGGGCCCAAAGACTCGTAGTCAGGTGCACTGACAACTACACCACGGTGCTATTTCTTATGATATCAAGCAGACATTTGTAAATCAATGTTATATTTAGTATAATGCAAGAGCCTAGTTATTAAATACTTTTATTGCACTTTCCATATATAAAGTGCCTGTTAATTTAGTAATTTTTAATTTTTTGTGTGTGCATGTTTTTAGGTATTTTTAAGTTACTTTTCTATTATTTTTCATAATTTAAAGACAATTTTTTAAACAAATTTTTAAGTCAATAAAGTCCGGGCCTCTGTGGTCTTGGTGGTCAGAGTTCCTGGATACATATCTAGAGGTCCAGGACTCGATCCCTGGCGTTAGCAGTGGGTTTGGAACGGGGTCAAACTCAGCCTCATGAGGACAAATGTAGAGATACTTGAATAAATAAGTAGCAACTCCGGTCTAGAAGACTGGAGTCAACCGCTGTAGGGTTCGTTGTGCTGACCACATGACACCCTCTATCCGCAAATCTGCACTATCTTCGCTAACCGTGGCGGCCGCTTGGTCGGTACTGCTTACTTGTGGGCTCAAAACATTGAGTTTTTGAATATTAAGACCATTTCCCCCTATCAGAGTGTAATATGGCTGCGGGTGAGTTGCGGCCGCACGAGTTGTTTACCTCTAAAGAAACAGTTGAATTGAAGCCCCCAAATTTTTAGAGCCACGTACGAATGGCGCCCAACCTAACCTTCAAACTTTTGCCAAAACCAGTGAGCGACAAGAACTTTAGTGGAAGTTTGGATACTACGAGGGCTGTCAACATGAGACGATGATAGTTTTTATCTGAAATTTAAGACAGCGCGATATAAAGCACACTGCTAGTTAAGTGGACGCAAATCATACCTATCTCTCAAGTGAGCGGGCCGCAATTAGTTCGCGTCCCTCAAAAAGCCGGGCAGCAACTTGTACACTATTTCAAGATTAGTCCGCGACTCCCCTACACGGTGTAATACATACTGTACTACTGCTGGGACCAAGTGTGTAAGGGATAATATTTTGTTCGGAGAGAAAAAGCCCTAAAAGGTTTAGTCTACCGAAATGTGTCACAAAATCTCATTACTCGTAAACGTGAAATGGCATGACAGGATAGTATGGCGGGGAGTGAAGGGGACGAAGGAGAGCTTCAATGCCACTTGTTTGACAAAAACATTCTTTTTATCCTTATTCTGTTCTGAGGGATTTTTTTTTATTTACGGGAATGGTAGAAAGAGAGATGATGAAAAAGAGAAAAGGAAAGAAGGCGTGGGTTGGAGGGTGGGTGTAAGCTGTGTGTTTCAAAACTGTTATTGTTTGCTCGTGGAGATAGGAAAATAAAAATAGGTGAAAAGGAGGTAAAGATAAAATGTGAAACATTGAGAGGTAATGCTGAAGAATGGGGGAAGAGAGAGAGAGAGAGAGAAATAGGAAATGTTAGTACACTTTGTTCTAATAACGTCTAGACCTCTTAGTACTTTAACAAAGGCGTCTCAAGTTTCTTAACTGTCACGTTTACTGCAAACAATCCACGTGGTGGTTTAAGGTGGGGATTTAGGTGACGCGAGACAAGGTAAGTGTTTTCGTAGTTTTATTATCAAATCTAGTTTTTTCTGTTAAAATAAGTCAAATATTTCTCCATTATAAACATAGAATTTAAATTTATTCACACGGTGATATCAACAGTTGTTGAATATCTGTTATTAAGTGTGTCCGGGAATTTAATGACAACTTTTTCTTCATTAAAAAAGTTTCTCATCTAATGTCACTATGCTTATGATGGGTAGTCACCGACTGTTGATATCACTGTGTGAAGAAAATTAAACTCTTAAGTTTTATTTATTCTGTCAATAAAATGTTAAACTATAAAAGCTGCAAAAAACACTGTTTTTTTTCCTCACGCTCCCCACTCTCCCAACTTAAGGTAGTATGGAATGGAACGCGAGTTAAGGTAAATATTTATGGCACTATTTTTAAAATTATGTATTTTGAACAAATTAAATAAATTATTGCTTAGTTTTTTTTACGCATAACAATCTCAACAAAATTCTTGAATATTTGTCATCGACATCACGACATTTGAACAGGATTTTTTTCTCTTCGTTGTAAATACACTCATGGAGTTCAAGAATCGTGTAGAAAATAAAATTAACCTATTTCCTGAATCATTAATTAGTTACATTTTACCAACAAAGATTTTTGCTATATAATACCTTGTATCGCCGCTTCTCCTATCTGATAGAAGAAGTAACGAATACAGTTACACCTTTCCGCCCACACTCGTACTTCCTATTTCCTATATCAATATTTTGTTTATCTCTGGAGATTTGTTGCCTGATCAATACACAAAATAACTAAATATTTGTAAAATGTACTTAAACACCAAAATTGTAGTGAGTAGCTATACATTTCCTAGTACCTTTATTTCGATCTTGTTAAAACCTTTATTAATGCAGTATTGTTTTTCGTGATTTTAAGGGGGAGGAGTGGTTATTTTCTAAAAATGAGCAAAAAGCCAACTAGCGCTAAGAACCGGCTGCTAAGGACAACATAGACAAGCGACTCGTCATTGCTGTTAGGTATGGCTAGCGTGTAGGATGCCCGTGTGTTGAACTTCCTCCAGTAAGTGTTGAACAGTCAGATGGGGCACTTTCCTCAAGTTTGGGCGTTTCCAGCAACACGATTTCACCGTGAGTTTATATCTGCCACATATTATTAGAATTTATTAGTTCTTGGATTGCTAGAATTTATTATATATAAGGTATTTTGAGTGTAAGTGCTAACGAGTAATTAGCACGTTACAACTTGTAAAAATTCTTGGATGAGGATTATTATTATTATTATTATTATTAGCACCGCGTCTTACTACCCGTTCGGGCTACACGCACTTACGCTAATGTGTAATGGTAGGGTGATTGTGAGATGAAATGGAGGACCTACAGTTTAACGTGGAATCCGAACCACGGGGGAGGCCTGATATTCCTCACATTCACAAGATGTCTTGTCAGAGGTGAAGGAAGGGTTTGGTAATCAGATAAATCTGTGCCGGGACTGAGGATTGAACCCCGGCCGTCAGCATAGAAGTCTGACACCTTACCCCTAGACCGCCAGGTCACCTTGGACGAGGAGGGAGGGAAGGAGGGACAGTGTACTAGCATAGCACTATCAAGCGTCGCTTCCCCGGGCAATATTCCGCGAGCCAACACTGAGTTTTTTAAAAACTTAATATCAGCAAAGAATTAATAAACTGTTAGATAAACAATAAATTATCTATAGCTAACACATATATTATGCTCCTAATATAAACCATGTGCGTATACTTTGAATATAATCATAAATTAATTGTTAATCCTACTAAATAAAACTACATAGCGTCATCCTGCAATCGAGTCATGAAGAAAAAACGACTGTCATCCGTTGATGAAGATAATGCAAACTTCTGCTGATAGAGGAAGTCATGTGGTCAGAACAACGAACCCTACAGCCGTTAATCTCAGTTTCCTAGACCTTAGAATAGCTCCTTATTTGGCCTCACGAGGCTGAGTTGACCCCGTTCTTGACCCACTGCTTCACAGAAAATCTAGAAGCGTCGGGGATAGAGCAAAGGACCTCATGATCTGTAGCCAGGATTTACGTTTATCTTAAATTGTTTAATTTGTCACTACTTTTTCCATTCTTCATCAAATCATCACTTTGGTTTTGAAGCAGCCGCATGATATTGACACTTCACAGATGTCGTATGATTATTCTTATACATCTCTTTATACTGATGAGATAGATAATCAGTTATTTAGTATATTAAATATATTTGACTTACAATCAAACGTTCTAAATAAATTAGATTAAGTAATTAAATAAATTTTGATTAGACCTATCTTTGTACTTTTAATATTAAATATCATCATCATAATAATCATTAATATTATTAGAAGATTAATGACTGAGAAAAAAGCTCACCATTTGAATGTAGTTTTGACCCCAAAAGATCAGCTTGCTCATCTTTCTCATTACGTTTCCTTTTAATTGTTGTGATTTTCTTAATTTTTGATATAGAAAATATTTTAATTTTACCTTTCATTATATTCATAAATTGATCTATATTAATTCAAGCTTTCTAAATTATATTAATATTTTTAGTAACCCTAGTTATTGGATTAAACTAAGAATGATTACCCCTTAGACTATAAAGGTGATAAATAAGTATTAATAATCAAAAAAAGATTAGTTGTCTGTCTATAACTTTTAAGGCAAAAAACCCCTAAACCGATTGTGCTGAAATTTTGCATGAACATGGTGTAGACTTCTGGTTAGAACAAGGATAATTGAAAATTTCATCCTCCATTTTGTTTCAACATAACGGATACTAAACACTACTTTTTTTTCTTTTACCCTTTTCACGGTTTCTGCTTGTCGGATTTTCATTGGATCAACTTTGATTGGTTCACAGATATAAATGTTATAAGACACCTCCTATGTGAATAACGGGTAATTTAGCAGTATAAAAATAACAGTGAAATGCTGAGATTATATATATTTTCTTAGATACATTTTATATAATGTAATACATACAAATACTATCTAAATACACTTGACGGATACAAGGTAAAAAGGAGGAAAGTGCCATTTTAACTCAAGATTGAGTTAGTGCTGCCATCTGTTAGACAATCATGAGACCTTTATTATTCACTTTAGATTATGATTAAAAGATGTCTCTGACATATTTAAATTAAATTGCTTGAGTCCTTATGGGGTTTTTGTCCTGAAAAATGTATTTAAATATAATTCCTTTCTTTTGAACTTTTAGCCTTCACTTATTAACAAACCTTTTCTTTCATAAAAAAAACAACATAGTTATTAAATAACCTACATGAAAAGGTTTCTAAGGAATCTGTTTTTAATTCCAGGTTACAGGGGAATAGGGGGAAAGTCAACTCACACACATTTTTCAGAACAAGAGGTCCATAAGGACCCCAGATTTTTTTAAAAAATAAATTAAATATCACTGAACCAAAATCAAAATTGCATTAGAAAGGTATCATGATCGTTTAACAGATGGCAGCACTTATTCAGTTTGGGATAAAATTGAACTGCCTTCCTTTTTCCACCTGTACGCTTCTATTTATAGCTCGATTACAAGCTAGTACAGATTCCTAACCTAAAGCTGCATGCGTTAGTAATTCGTTAACAACAATTAGCTATCGATTTAAAAAAAAAATTGTGTACGACTGTTTTTAATAATTCTAGATTTTTTTTTAAAGCAGCAGTACTTTCCCGCATGTCTCGTTGTTTCTCTAGTTACATTTCCTCCCCGCCTCCCCCCCATTTTCTCAAACATCCGTTTGAAAAAAAAAAAGACCAACTAAAAAAAAAGTGACGATTTGTTGAGCAGTAGCTCATTGTAATCTAGTATTTCCCTCTTCCTCTAATGTTTTTTGACTTACAATTACTGTTGGTGATATATTATCAACGAAAAAAACAAAACAAAAAACACACCCTTTGGTTTTGGATTTCCAAAGGGTGGAGGGATGTTTGGACAAATTCCCCGTCAGTCTTTCATTTCTAGAAAAACGATGACTCAAAATATATTATCCGTTCTTTTATCTCACAATACTTTTATTTTTACTTTCAAAATTCACTTTTTTTTTGTTTAACTGTTGGTTTGTGGCTAAAACCGATATAATATATATATATATATATATCTTGATTTTATTACGAATGTAATTTTGAATCGCCTTTAGAAAATATTATTATTATTATTATTATTATTATTATTATTATTATTATTATTATTAGCACCGCGTCTTACTACCCGTTCGGGTTATACGCACTTACGCTAATGTGTAATGGTAGGGTGATTGTGAGATGAAATGGAGGACCTACAGTTTAACGTGGAATCCGAACCACGGTGGAGGCCTGGTATTCCTCACATTCCCAAGATGTCTTGTCAGAGGTGAAGGAGGGGCTTTAGAAAATACATCATGTTCTTTGGTGGTCAACATTATGATAGAATAAATAGCAAAGCTATAATATTATTGTGCTGGTTACAGTTCGAGCCTCATCTAAATATCATATTCTTTAAATTGAAAAAACAAATATGATATTTAGATGCTGCTATAACCGTAATTAACAAACATAATAGCTTGTCTGTTTAATATATTAGGTGTGCGCATTCGTACAATTATTGTCATTGTACATTTGGCAAAAAAAAAAAAATCCCTCCCGAGACCAAGGTGACTGCGTTAGCTCGTGATCTTATTTGTTTGAGCATATGCAGCTGACAATTTCCGTAGTCCATCACAGACTCTGCCTTAAAATATGAGTGAAGAATGACCCCGGCTACAGGACAACTCCTGAATAGCTCAGTGGTCAGAGCATAGTTGCACTAAGCCAAATAACCTGGGTTCGATTCCCGTGTCTATATGTTATTTTTAAATTTAAAGAATATAAGCATTAGCTAACAACAGGTAGTTATATTATTAGTGTTATTTTATAGGTATTGATGTGGCTCCATGGTGAGGGACCACAATCGAGCTATGATAATGCCAACATTTGCGGATAGAGGTTGTCATGTGGTCAGCACAACAAGCCCTTCAACCGCTAATATAAGTTTTCTTAACGGGAGCTGCTACTTATTTATTTAACTAGCTCCGTATTTGTCGTCATGGGGCTGAGTTTGACCCCATTTCAGACCCAGTGCTTCACAGATACATTTTGGAAGTACTGGGGATCGAACCTGGGACCTCAGGATCGGCAACCAAGAATTCTGACCCCATAGGTGGTCTAGGTATGGTTATCCATTAACATTTTCTATCAAAAATAATTTATGAAAAAATTAAAATTAAAACTTCATTCAAAAAATGCTTTAAAAATCATTACATCAGTAGCATTTCTTCGTTTATCAATAATTCAAGTTTCTATTAGCTTATTCAAAAGTTATTTAATTTTTTTATGCATTTTTTCAAGAGATTTAATTTTTTTTATATAAACAATTTTATTTCTTATTAGTCTTCTTGTCCTTCTGACGAATTTTCTTGAAATCTAGATCAAACAACTTTGTCTAAAACTTAAGTTTAAAAATGCTCAAACATTTACAAAATTTGTTAATAGTTTCTGTCTGCCTTTTAGTCAGGTATAGACTGGGCCCCACCGGGACACTAAGAGATACCCCTGTGGGCTACCACAACTAATTTAAACTAAAAACATAGCTATCCATTCAATTGTAGATTATTGTATTTACTACATTTTAACTAAAAGTTCTAGTGGGTGAATTTGATGGTGCCCAGAAAACATCATTCGTGAAGATTGACAATGGAATTAAATTTAAAATCTTCCCGTTGGTTGTTTCATAGTTTTGTTTGTAAACAATTTCTTAAACCAAACGTAAAATAATTTGTTTAGTGAGTACTAACTGTCACCATATTTGTAATTAACTCAAGTATCGGGGGGAGGATCGTTTTACAAAATCAAATAGATCAAAAATAAACTTAAATCTATTGTCTGAAGCGTTTTTTTTAATTATTTCAGTATAGGTAGACATTATTAATGTTTTAATTGGAGTGAAAAAAAGACTTAAAAAATCGATAGTGTAGCTGTTGATTTCGGTGGTCTTGGGGTAAAATACTCCCCTCGGGGCCCATTGCTCGTAGGATTAAACCCAACCGGGCTCGATGGATTTTTCTAGAGTAATAAAAATCCACTGCCCAACTTCCTTCATAGGGGAAGTAAACCTGTAGGTCCCATGTTAATTGTAGCGTTTATTATTATTAGCACCGCGTATTACTACCCGTTCGGGTTATACGCACGTATGCTAATGTGTAATGGTAGGGTGATTTTGAGATGAAATGGAGGACTTACAGTTAAACTTGGAATCCGAACCACGGCGGAGGCCTGGCATTCCCCACATTCACAAGATGTCTTGTCAGAGGTGAAGGAAGGGTTTGGTAATCAGATAAATCTGTGCCGGGACCAGGGATTGAACCCCGGACCCCCAGCACAGAAGTTCGACAGCATACCCCTATACCACCAGGTCACCCTTGTGGCGTTTAATAATATTTAATATTTAGCACCGCGTCTTACTACCCGTTCGGGTTATACGCTTTAAGTACTAATTACTCTAATGGATTAGGAATTGGGAAGGTTGAATTAGGGGAAGTGAACCCGCATTTGCATGGAGGTAGAGTGGAAAACCATTTAGGAAAAAACACCCCTAGTTCACCCGACCCGTGATTCGAACCTCGATCCTCAGCAGTCGAGCAGCTCAACATGACTAACGCGTTAGCCAACTACGCCACAGAGGCGGGTTTGTGGCGTTTAAAAGAACCGTGCAAGATATGTGTAAATACCCTTCCCGGTAAAATTGGTAGGTTTTTTCACTCTCACTCATAGAAATTATCATATTCTGATATAGTCAGTCGGTTCAGAAAGTGCGCATTAAATACCTCAAGTAAATAAATACATAAAGATAGTTTAGCTAAAATGGTCTTGGGATTATAATTATTTCTACTCGCCAAGTGAGCTTATAGTTTCAGTAGTAGTTATGAATGCATGTAAGGACTGTAATATTTGTAGTTTAGGTCCGCTTTGATCAAGCCAGTTCACCCCTGCTTCTAGCAGATACTTACAACAGGATCAACGCAGGAACATGCTCTACAAATCACAAGAAGATTAATAGTCGAGGTGGTGAATCTATTCAAAAGTTTTCCGTGAACATACATACAAATAATAGACGCGTCGAATTGAAAATTTCATTTTTTTTTTTTTTTAAGTCATTTGAAAAGTGATAGCTGCGGATCACATGATATGATGTATTGACACGTGAAGGTAGATCTAATAACTTCAACTGTCAGATTATGTCCATTCGAAAAAGAATAAAAAAGATGGCGTGTACATTAGTGAAAGCTATGCGTCCAAAGAATGTACATCTGTATTTTATAAATACATCTGTATCTGCATACATATTTTTGTAAAACGCGTCTTACTACCCGTCCGGGTTATCCGTATATTTACAGTATTGGGATAGGGATGAGAAAGGCTAAAATTAAATGATATGTACCCGCCTTTGCCGGAATGTTTAGTGGCGAACCATTTAGGGAAAACCATCCTTAGTACACCCAACCAAGATTCGAAACCCGTCATTGTCAGTCCAATATATTGCAAGAGTGACACCTTAGACCGTTAGACCACCGAAGCAGGTCATTCTCCAATTAAACAAAACACATTATAGTTTGCTTCGGTGGTAGAATGATCTAAGTCGTCACTATCTCAATAGACTTGATCCTCAATGAAAGGGGAGATGATGGTTCTAATCCCAGCCTTGCATACTGAGGGTGTTTTTCACCTAAATGGGTGTTACACCTCCACGCAGATGTGGGTACACTCCCTCTAAATTCAACCTTCATCATCCCTACAACATTAACGTAGGTAATTAGTACGTATGCGAACAATCTGTGTACAAGAAACAAATCTAAAACCTTATGATATGATAACAAGTTTCATACAATCCCAACCGCTCTCCCATTGGTCCATATCCTCCGCGGAGTGTGGGATGCTGGGACACGATCTTGTTTTTTTGTTTTTCTCTGGTCTGTAGTCTTTGAAGAGGCCGAAAGGAAAGTTTTCTCCGGGCGCTCTTGAAACGAGGATAATGAACTTCGTAAACGCGGTAATTGTCAGTATTTAACCATGCCTTGAACATGCTTGGAGAACTCCATTGATGAACGGACGGACTCGGGGGCGCTGACGGCTACTGTTCAGTGGTCTCTCGGACAGAAGCGACTCAAGCGACAGTCTTAAGGTGGGAGTGTATGGGATGCGAGAAAAGGTAAGTTTTTTTTGCAATTTTTTTTTAATAGTAAAATAATTTTTTGGCAAAATAAATAAAATACTGTTCCACTAGAAATACAGAGTTTAGTTTTCTTCGCATGGTGACCTCGCAGTGCGAGAAATTAAAAAGTTGTTGAATATCTGTCAAGGTTGTCCTGGAATTTAATTACAACTTTTTATCTTTATTTAAAATTTTCTCATCTGCGGCTGCTATGCTCATGACAGATATTCAACAAAATGTTGATATCATCCTGTAAACAAAATTAAATTCTTATGTTGCTACTGGAGCAATTTTTGATTTTTTTAGCCAAAAACATATTTTGCTATAAAACAAGTAATAATAAGCCCTTATCTCTCGTCACCTACATCCCCGCCTTAAGGTCAGAGAGTTAAACTGGATATCATCGCTGAGAGAATTTCATGGATACTGTTAGGACACAGCGTTGTCATTCTTTCGATGTTTTTTGTGGTCAATCTCCTCTCAAATATAATATAAGTTTGGCAACGCTGGTTAGTCGAGGTTGCCAGTAGCTCCTTCTTACCCCAGCACATCACCTTAACACAGATGACAGTGAGGAGATTTAACAGTTAACCGAGAGCGAGAGAGCAAAAGCGAAGATAAAGCTTTTCTCCATAAGACCTGCAGTTACCTCAGGAATGATATTGGGTGTAGTTAGTTAGGTGGACATAGCGTGTTCTTCCTCTCTACCTGAGCTGAACATAAGCTTGGAGCCACTGTATATTGGTGGGTATTCACAGAGAAACGTCGTCATTCCTAACTGCGAGCCTTGAAGCGAACATTGTCCGACGTGCGACGGTGCTGCGTCGCGGTGCCCGAACGACGCTTTCTAAAGGGAATTTGCGCCTTTTGTATCCTAATTCACTTCCATACTAATTGTCGTACTGTGTAATGGTCTAGCATTTAGAGCGCCCACTCTCCAAGACCAAGAGAGGATGTTTCTATACGGAATACACTACTTGAGGATTGTTTCAATGGAGGCTGTCGTTTCGAGGAACGGGGATTAAAAAAAAAAGAAGGGGGGAAGTTAATGTTGGTAAGTCGGTTTATCAGACCCTGGAGTTTCTCGAATAGAATGTCTCTTTAGAAGTTGTTTGTTTTGTTTGAGAGGATCGATATTAAGGGAGAGATTCTTCCACACATTACACTTTGATTATTTAAAACCTATTAGGGCTAAAATGAAAGGAAACTTACATACATACATACATTACATACATACATACATACATACATACATACATACATACATACATACATACATACATACATACATACATATATACATACATACATAATACATATATATACATACACACATACATACATATATACATTCATACACACATGCATACACACACATATACATACATCCAAACATACATACATACATCCACATATAAATACATCCACACATACATCCATACATACATTTACACATACATACATACATACATCCACACATACATACATATATACATATATAATACATATATAATACATATATAATACATATATAATACATACATATATACATACACACTGCTCATTCGGGTTATACACTTATGTACTAATCACGCTAATGGTTTAAGGGCTAGGAAGTTTATAGATAAAGAAAATGTAGCGGCATTTGTTTGGAGGTAGAGTGTAAAATCATTTTGGAAAACCACCCTCAGACTACCAAGACTTAGATTATAACCTCAATCTCCCCGTAATCAGCCGTCTAGTCTAATGTGAGGGTAGTGCGTTAGACCACGTGGACACTGAATCAGGGATACAACTAATTAAATAAAAGTTTCCCACAATTATGGTCATATGGTGTAACGTGTCACTCTCGTTTTGGGTTGGACTCACAGTAATGGGGTGATTGGGATTCGAACCACGGTCCAGTATACTGAGGCTGGTACTTTATCATCCCTACTTCATTAGCGTATAGCCTTAAAGGATACTAAATCGTGGTGAAAATATCATTGGCGTTAATATACGACACATAGCTAGTTCTACCACGAAACACATTTACCGCGATTACCAGGCAATCATAAAAAAGCTTTTGTCCAGTTTTAATATTTTTGTGTCCCAATATTATCCCCATGAAGCCAATATGTCCGAAGTGAAAATAGAGTATCCCTTACGGGATGATGGGTATAACTTCAAATCAAAACACCGCAAGGGCTGTTAAGGGTTAAAATAAAAGGGTTGTGGGAGGAGGGTAGAAATCCATCAACAATCTAAATATATATATTTTGTCCCCAATTCTTTATGTCACGGCTGGAAATCGATTGCATGTGATGATCAAAGGAAATGCCAACAGCAGCGATGATTGTGAGTAAATAAAGAATGGACTTTATTATCGTCAAAGTACGTTTATCGGAGCCGTCCCTACAACAGGTAAATAAATACCCACTACAGAATTCCATGTTGATGTACTAACTGGGCCCAACTAGGAGTGGTTGGGAAGACAGGTTATCTGAGTTCAGTTCCATGTTGATGTACTAACTGGGCCCAACTAGGAGTGGTTGGGAAGACAGGTTGTCTGAGTTCAGTTCCATGTTGATGTACTAACTGGGCCCAACTAGGAGTGGTTGGGAAGACAGGTTGTCTGAGTTCAGTTCCATGTTGGTGTACTAACTGGGCCCTGTTAAGAGTGGTTGAGATAGCAGGTTATCTGAGTTCAGTTCATGTTGATGTACTAACTGGGCCCATTTAAGAGTGGTTGGGAAGACAGGTTATCTGAGTTCAGTTCCATGTTGGTGTACTAACTGGGCCCTGTTAAGAGTGGTTGAGATAACAGGTTATCTGAGTTCAGTTCATGTTGATGTACTAACTGGGCCCAGTTAAGAGTGGTTGGGAAGACAGGTTATCTGAGTTCAGTTCCATGTTGGTGTACTAACTGGGCCCCGTTAAGAGTGGTTGAGATGACATGTTATCTGAGTTCAGTTCCATGTTGATGTACTAACTGGGCCCAGTTAAGAGTGGTTGGGAAGACAGGTTATCTGAGTTCAGTTCATATTGATGTACTAACTGGGCCCAGTTAAGAGTGGTTGGGAAAACAGGTTATCTGAGTTCAGTTCATGTTGATGTACTAACTGAACCCATTTAAGAGTGGTTGAGATGACAGTTTATCTGAGTTCAGTTCATGTTGATGTACTAACTGGGCCCATTTAAGAGTGGTTGAGATGACAGTTTATCTGAGTTCAGTTCAATGTTGGTGTACTAACTGGGCCCCGTTAAGAGTGTTTGAGATAGCATGTTATCTGAGTTCATTTCCATGTCGGTGTACTAACTGGGCCCAGCTGTTATGGCGTTGCATTAAGGATGGGTGTAAATGTTTTATCAAGGTGAACGAAAGACAAGTGGTGGATAATCCTAAGTCTGTTGAAAAGGAAAGGAAAAGTTTTCAGTTGGTTCATAGGGTAGAATTCGTACGGTCTATTGGGATGAATTAGTATTATAGTTAGGGCTGAAATAGTACTATGAGCTTACTGATAAAGGAATGGGCTATGTTCAGATCACCCTAAAATTAACAGAAAGTGGACAGTGATGCTCCTGATTAAATACTAAACGGGCCACCCACCGTGTCGAGACGCTCTACAGACGTCCAAATATCCCGTATTATTTAAGAATAAGTTTGTTATTTCAAAATAGTGTACACGCCAAAATGGAAGTTAAAGCTATCTCTATATTTCAAATTTTATAATTTAAAAAATCGTGAAAAAGTAAAATAAAATAATATTTCGATATGTTTCACTATAAATGTCGCAAGACCAAATAAAATGGTTATAAACATAGATCTAGCCTTCCTAAAACTAAGTAATTAAAAAAAAGGTGATATTAAGATAATTGAAGATTATTTTAGTGGCTCTAAGCTTCTAAGCTGCCGCTACGATGAAATAAATAAATACAACAGTTTGAGAAGATATTATTTCAAGTAAGCGGTTCCTTTAAGAGTATTACCTACCTAAGTTATTTGTCCATGGGGTGAGATGGCCCCCCTTACCCCAAACTCCCTTCTAACCTCTAACTGGTAGGCACTAGTCAATGCTCTATCAGATCCGTTCGTGCTCGTTTCATTGTATTTATATCACGAATAAGTCCGAGGTCGATAAAAGAAGCAACACTCCGTAACATGAGGTAGCACTTTTTGTCCTTGTCTGCTTAAGTTGCCATTTTTAGGTTAAAAGTACATTTCTATAAAACTTAATAAGTTATCTTAACGTAGAAAAAAAAAATCAGTATTCATTTTATTAACTAGTTATATAACAAATATATACATATATATATATATTATATCTGTTTTTGTCATTTTTTTTTATTGAAATAATTTATATTGTTCTTATAATATTTAGCACCACATCTTACTATCCGTTCGGGTTATACGTTTTAAATACTAATTACTCTAATGGATTAGGAATTGGGGAGGTTGAATTAGAGGAAGTGAACCCGCATTTGCGTGGAGGGAGAGTGGAAAACCATTTAGGAAAAACCACCCTCAGTTCACCCGACCGAGATTCGAACCTCGATCTCCCCGTCCTCAGCAGTCGAGCTTAACATGACAAGCGCGTTAGCCAACTACGCCACCGAGGCGGGTTAGATATATATATATATATATAGATAGTTCTTGATCCAGCGGGACGCAAAAAATGTTATCGTGGGCCACAAGTGGCCCGTAGGCCATGGGTTGAAGACCCCTGGTCTAAGGCGTCACTCTCTATAAAGACTTGGCTGCCAATGACGGAAAGACCGTGGTTCGAATTCCGGTCCAGTGTAGTGAAAGGGGATTTTCCTTAGTTGGTTTTCCACTCTCTAGCCAATAAAATGTGTGTACACTTCCTATAAATTCAACCTTTAGAAACCCTAACACAATAGCGTAAATAATACATTCGCAAATGACCCGATTCTAGTGGAAGCAGTTTTTTTTACCGATTCCCACCAAAATGAGTGGTGGAGCGGGGGTCCTTAGGACCCGAAATTAACTATGGCAAGTTAGGCTTGTCGACAAGCCAAGCTTTTCATGATTGAGGTGATGACGTTGTTATTGCATTTTGTCCGCCCCATGTTGACCTTTGAAATATACCATACCAATATTTGTTCAGCCTGCTGTGACGGCGGCCATGTTTGCTCAGTTGCGGCGTGTATAAAATATACCACCCGTTAATAATTGTTCGCGACCCTTGAACCGGTCATCAGGGGTTTGGGAGGTATGATCAACAAGCTCGGAGCTGACACACATTTTGGACTCGTAACGTTGCAGTAGGTCTTATGGTAGAGGATATATAACATTTATTTTACACGGTCCAGTGCCCGAAAGGTCTAAGGCCTCACTCTTGTGTTAGACTGTCCTTCTTATGACGGAGAGATCATGGTTCGAATCCCATTCGGGCCTACTGAAGGTGGTTTTCTCTAAACTGTTTCCCACTTTCCTTCCTCTTTGTAACCCTTTTAAGTTGTAGGAATATAATGTATACCCCAATCTTCTTACATTATTATTATTAGCACCGCGTCTTACTACCCGTTCGGGTTATACTCACTTACGCTAATGTGTAATGGTAGGGTGATTGTGAGATGTACGGTGGAGGCCTGGCATTCCTCACATTCACAAGATGTCTTGTCAGAGGTGAAGGAAGGGTTTGGTAATCAGATAAATCTGTGTCGAGACTGAGGATTGAACACCGGACCCCAGCACAGAAATTTGACACCTTACCCCTAGACCACCATGCCACCTTTAATCTTCTTACAAATAGACAAATCTTACAGCTAGAAAAATTAATAGATCTACTTTCACGTATTCATACTTCAAGTCATATTATCTGCAATTGTCACTTTGTATAGATATTATCAACTATTAAATAGCACTAATAATACAGTAAACAGCAAAAAAAAGTTTATATTTTCTAAAATGTGTTCCAAATGTCAATTCGTAAGAAAATCAAAGTACATTAACTGACCTTATGGGTTAGAGATTAGTAAGGTTGGTTGGAGACGAAGTGTAATATAATGTGGTTGGAGGGAGAGTGGAAAACCATTGAAGATAAAACACCATCAGTACATCCAACCGGGATTCGAAATTTAATCTTCTCGTCACCGGTGTTTCAGTCTATTGCGGGAATGACGCCTTAGAACATTCGACCACCGAAGTGGGTTTGAGCAAATAGTGATTGATATTGATTTAAGAATTAATCTACTATTTTTTAAGGTATCCTAAAAACTGCCATCAACTATATTTTTATCACCCTTTCTCTGTAAGCATTTTTTTAAAATTTCATGTGTACCTTATAAGTTAAAATAGTATTACTGGCGTATTAATTAAAATATGGACCAGTTCATTAATTTATATTTATTATTATTATTATTATTAATATGTTTATAAGTCCCACCAAGAATAAATAATTTCAATTTTGAAAGCTGCCACATGACGTTTGGCACAGTATTAATAAGTAAATTGGAAATAGTTTGAAATAACTAAGATAAGAAGTATGGACCAAGCAACAACCACAGTTTCCCTCTTAGCCTCACCTAACCTAACCTTTGACGTTAGTATTATTATTATTATTATTTTTATCACCGCGTCTCACTACCCGTTCGGGTTATACGCACCTACGCTAATGTGTAATGGTAATGTGTAATGTGAGATGTAAATGAAGGACCTACAGTTTAACGTGGAATCCGAACCACGGTGGAGGCCTAGCATTCCCCACATTCACAAGATGTCTTGTCAGAGGGGAAGGAAGGGTTTGGTAATCAGATAAAGCTGTGCCGAGACCGAGGATTGAACCCCGGCTGCCAGCATAGAAGTCTGACACCTTACCCCTGGACCGCCAGGTCACCCTTGACGTCCTTGACGTCAGTAACCTTTAATAATGAAGCGTCAAAATATAGTGTAAACGAAACACTTAAAGTCAGTACAGCCAGATTTAACTTAATCGTTACTTAGGATGCCGCTTTTAATGTGGGAGTGTAGGAGACATTTGAAAAGGTTAGCTTTTTTTTTGCAGTTTTTATAGCAAAACATTTATTTGGCCAAAATAAATAAATATTGCTTCATTAGAAACAAATAGTTTAATTTTCTTCCCATGTTGACATCAACAGTTGTAGAATATCTGTCAAGGGTGTCCTGGAATCTAATGACAACTTTTATATTCATTTATGGTTTCTCATCTAAAGCCGCTTTGGTCATGACAAATATTCAACAAGCCTGTTGATATCACCACGTGAAGAAAACTAAACTCTGTGTTTCTAATGGAGACATATTTTATTTATTTTGGTAAAAAAAAAAAAGATTTAGGTATACAAACTGCAAAAACACTGCCCTTCTCTCGCGTTTCCAACACCCTCACCTTAAGTTTGAAACCGTGCACAACAGTACACTCTTTACCAATAATCATGGTAATGACTTGATCATTTTTCACATCCATTATCACAGACGATTGATGGGACCAATACTGGTTATATGAAAGCTATTTAGCGGTAAACAAACAAACAAACTTGTATTAACAGGTGTGTTAACTACCGAGCCAAGCGTCCTACGACCATCCTAGGTCCAAACGACACGTGTACTTTAGCCATGGCAGTCCCCGAATTCTCCAAACGTCCCACGACCATCTTAGGTCCAAACGACACGTGTACTTTAGCTATGGTAATCCCCGAGTTCTCCAAACGTCCTACGACCATCCTAGGTCCAAAAGACACGAGTACTTTAGCCACGGCATTCCCTGAGTTCTACAAACGTCCTACGACCATCCTATGGTCCAAACGACACGTGTACTTTAGCCACGGCATTCCCTGAGTTCTCCAAACGTCCTACGACCATCCTAGGTCCAAACGACACGTGCACTTTAGCCACGGCATTCCCTGAGTTCTCCAAACGTCCTACGACCATCCTAGGTCCAAAAGACACGGGTACTTTAGCCATGCAGTCCCAGAATTCTCCAAACGTCCCACGACCATCTTAGGTCCAAACGACACGTGTACTTTAGCCACGGCATTCACTGAGTTCTCCAAACGTTCTACGACCATCCTAGGTCCAAACGACACGTGTACTTTAGCCATGGTAATCCCAGAGTTCTTCAAACGTCCTACGACAATCTCAGTTCCAAACGACACGTGCACTTTAGCCATGGCAGTCCCTGAGTTCTCCAAACGTACTACGACCATCCTAGCTCCAAACGACACGTGTACTTTAGCCATAGTAATCCCCGAGTTCTCCAAATGTCCTACTAACATCCTAGCTCCAAACGACACGTGTACTTTAGCCATAGTAATCCCCGAGTTCTCCAAATGTCCAACTAACATCCTAGTTCCAAACGACACGTGTACTTTAGCCATGGTAATCCCCGAGTTCTCCAAGCGTCCTACTAACATCCTAGGTCCAAACGACACGTGTACTTTAGCCATGGTAATCCTCGAGTTCTCCAAATGTCATACGACCATCCTAGGTCCAAACGACACGTGTACTTTAGCCATGGTAATCCCTGAGTTCTCCAAATGTCCAACTAACATCCTAGTTCCAAACGACACGTGTACTTTAGCCATGGTAATCCCCGAGTTCTCCAAGCGTCCTACTAACATCTTAGTTCCAAACGACACGTGTACTTTAGCCATGGTAATTCCCGAGTTCTCCAAGCGTCCAACTAACATCCTAGGTCCAAACGACACGTGTACTTTAGCCATGGTAATCCCCGAGTTCTCCAAGCGTCCTACTAACATCCTAGTTCCAAACGACACGTGTACTTTAGCCATGGTAATCCCTGAGTTCTCCAAGCGTCCTACTAACATCCTAATACCAAACGACACGTGTACTTTATCCATGGTAATCCCCGAGTTCTCCAAGCGTCCTACGACTATCCTATGTCCAAACGACACGTGTACTTTAGCCATGGTAGTCCCTGAGTTCTCCAAAGGCCCTACGACCATCCTATGCCCAAACGACACGTGTACTTTAGCCATGGCAGTCCCCGAGTTCTCCAAACGTCCTACGCCATTGAACGTTACCTGTAAACTTTATTTTCCTATCTCTTTTTAATCTCACTGTAGATATGTCACTCTTGCCATGAGAGTACGAGTATATTATGTCAACAGAGTCTCATTCTAGCCTTGAGGCGAGCAAACATATAACTCTTTCATCATGTGTGTTCCATTAACAGTTGTTTCGGGGCGCTTATTACTAACATCATATTACCTTGGAGGCTCTCCCTCCATCCCCTTCCATCTCACCCCCATACCTGACGAGCAAGGGGATTCCCAACTACGAAATGTACCCCCGTGGCAGAATAGCAAAATGTTTTGTTTATGGTAATGAAGTGTGGTATACTTTTACCTGCCTATTCCCTTTATTCTCCCCTAAAATATATGGTGGTTGGGGGAGGAGTTGAGATGGAGGGGGGGAGGAGGAGGTGTCAGATCGGTAAGTAAATTTTCCATGCCATGTTTTACAGAGATTGGTTAGAATGCGTGAGAAACACATTATTTTAAGTAGAAGAGGATGAAGAATGGAAAGTTGTTTGTTCAGTATTCCTTTCTCTCTTTCTATATATTGTGAATGTGCTGAATTCGTTATTTTGTAAAATAACCAGTGAATGTATAGAATCACCGAAAGCGATGGTTTACTTAAAAAATAGTAGGATTTATCTAAATTTATCAGTGATTTTATAAATTTCCCAAAGCAGTTTGGTGAACGTATGAAACATGAACTATATTATCCACATTTACTGGTGATTTTATAAGATATCTAGCATATGTGGATAAAAATATAGAACATAAATCCAGACTAACCTAGTATAACCTAACCTAAGTTAAGCTAAGATAAACTGGTCTAAGCCTGTCTAAGCTAACCTAACCTAATCTTAACTTGAATTATTAACATTCATTGGTGGTTGATAGTAATTTTGTAAACTCACCGGTGATTTTGTAAAATGTTCGGAGAGTATGTGAAATAGTAAATATATTTTTTACATCCCCCAAGTGAACCAGTGGCTTTGTAGAATCACCGGTGACTTTACAAACTCATCAGACCCAGCACATTCACAGTAGTGTATATATATATATATATATATATATATTAGGGGTGTACTGATGCGGATAACAATAAATCGTTATCGGGCGATTATTATGTCGATTAATCGTTGTTTTTTTAAAGTAAAATATAAATAGACATATTTCTAATTAGGAGTTTAGTAATCAAAATCGCAAAAAACCTTTTATGCATACTGCATCAGGGTTGCGGTCTACGCAAAGATTACATAACTAGATAAAGAAATATAAGTTCATACCGTTGATAATACTAACAATATAGTTACAACTTTCGCCGGTTATGCACAAAATAACTTTTTGTGTACATACAATCTTTTTGTAATAGTTGCATTAACTGTTATCATTTTCTAAAGAATATTTTCTAATAGTTATTAATAAATAATCGATAATCAGGATTAATCGGTGTAAATAATAGTAGCATGAACAATTATTTTAAACAATCGTTATTGGTAATTGGTTTTACTGAATCGTTACACCTGTAATCTCACACACACACACACACACACACACACTCTCTTTCTCTCTCTCTCTCTTTATATATATATATATATATATATATATATATATGTGTGTGTGTGTGTTTTACAGGAATAGTAGATTCTCCAGTAAGAGTCGACTCGGCCTTGGTGAAGTCGATTCTTACTGGGTTTTTTAGTAAAAGTTGATTAAAAGCGAAAAGTGATGAATTTCGATCAACATTTACTAGTCAGTGCCAGGCCTCCACCGTGGTTCGGATTCCACGTTAAACTGTAGGTCCTCCATTTCATCTCACAATCACCCTACCATTACACATTAGCGTAAGTGCGTACAACCCGAACGGGTAGTAAGACGCGGTGCTAGCAATAATAATAATAATAATAAACTTTTCTTTAGAGAACGATGAAAGCAGGCAACGATTGCGTAAGTGCTTACGGATGTATATCATTGTTCGATCTAGTTCATGTTTATGTTAATGTAATACTTTAAAGCCAGTAATCATAGCACAGTCGGCAAACACCACAACCATTTGTCAAACGCGCGCTCGTTGCTTAGTCGGCCTTAGTTTAGTATAGGCCTAGGACCTGGTTCCCTTTTTGGCTGTTTTAAGGACACAGCATTGATGGAGAAGCAGCTTACTTTTTGGATGTTAATTATTAAAGCCCAGAATATTCTCGTGTCTCTTATGTATATTTTCTTTGGTCTCTTTTTATTTGAGTGTTTTGTCTTTTATCTTATCTCTAATACGCTCTTTGGTTCATGCTCCTCTGGTGGTTGTCATATTTTAAATCTGTGGGAAATCTAACTAGTGATCAAACTCTGTGGTCTTGAGGTAAAATGCTCTCCTCAAGACTCGATGTTCGTAGGTTCAAACCCAGCCTGGGTCAACGGAATTTTGTTGAGTGATTAAAAAAAATCATAGCACAACTTCCTTTGGCGGGGAAGTAAAGTAGTCAGCCACAGGTCGATTGCGCCATGTATAAGAACCTTGGAAGTTATGTGAAACTACAATTTCCGTCAAAATTGGTAAGTCCTTCCGATCTCTCGCGCATAGAACTTCTCGTTTGTTGATATAATCAATCGATTCAGAAAGTGAACGTTAAATACTAAAATAAAATAAAATTAGATAGTGTGTATGACGATGCCAATACGTAACCTTATTTATGGGCTTAAGACTCGGTCACACTGAGCTACTACACACAATATCATCGCTGAGGAAACTTCAGGTCTTATGGAAAAAAGCTTTATCTTCTCTCTGTCTCTGTCAACACTCATGAACCTTGGTCCATGTCCGACGAAAAGGTGCCGCACCGATGGTAACAGTGGTTGCACTGCGAAAGGCTGAAAAAGCCTATGGTTGGTGTAGCTGGAAAGTCCCCTTCNNNGTCCTCTTCGGAGATTGGATGGAATATCAATGTCTCTGTCAACTGTTGGTAAATCTCCTCACTCTCAGTTTTGTTGGATACTGGTGTGCTGGGGTGAATAAGGAATTACTGGCAACATCGACGAACCAGCGTTGCAAAATTTGTCTTATGTTTAAGGGAAGATTGACCACGTGAAACAACGCTGTTTCCCATAAGTAACCATGTAATTCCCTCATCAGTGGTAACCAGTGTAGTTTACTAACTGCTAGGAGAATCAATTACTACGTCATCGACCCTGAGTGGGGAGCCACCGATATTCCAAAGCCATACTCGGATAAACGAGATGTGTAAACCAGTGGCCAACGGGAGGCTCTTACCCAGCTTTCCATAGAGTATTGTCTCCGCACATAACTCTAAAAACCCTCATTCGGTTTGCCACTATACTTTTTCCCCCATTAATAATAATTTATTTTCTTTTGATTCAGAACCCTCGTGTTAGTTAATAATCCCGAAATCAACATGATGTGACCAATGGTTGGTACGTGTTAGAATTTGCTCTCGTGATCCCCTTCATGGAGCATTAGAGCATGCCTATGATGATGGTGATGACGATGAATCAATGAACTAGCATCCTGTTGTCCCTCAACTGATGGCCATTAGTACTCGCTGGCGAGTGTTTTAATAGCGGCTAGTGAAGCTAAACATGTTTAACTAACTCTAATCGATGGAACAAGGCCACGTGACCGACTGACCATTTGCAACTATAGTTCAACTGTCCCCGTGGGAGATCAAGGTGCTTCTAGGAACGGCGGGAGTGGTTGCCTTTGAGGACGACTTACTTATTTTATGTGGAGGCTAAATCACGATTGCAACTTGAAACCAAGAGGAATGAAGTACTAGTTAGATTGGATTCTTGCTGTAAGAAAGTAAAATTAAGTTTGATGCCCGTGAAGAATACATACGTGCTGTTCAGTGGAGTGATTAAAATATACCCGATAGTTAAAATAGGAAGACAGACAATAAAACGTAGTAGATTGACCAGGTATCTGGGCGTTGTGTTGGATGAGAAGCGTGGTTTCGTGGCACACGTGGAAAGCATATGTGAAGGGGCTGAGAGTGATGAATAAAATATTCAGTATTGGACAAGGGAGATTTAGACTGTCTACGCTCTTAATCTGTACATACCATCAGGCACTTCTGGTCTCTATAGTTGGTTACGGGGTCAGTGAATGGGCACAGCAGATGAGTAAGGTAATAATAAACAGGAAAATCAAGAGTCTTCAGAGGAGCATTCTTCTGAGGCTCTCTGGTGCGTATAGGACTGTTGCGACATATGTTCTGAGAATAGGCCTGACCAGTTGACTTGGAAATAAGGAGGAGGACAACCATGTATTGGTTAAGAAAAGGGAAACTTGACATAATGGCTATGCTAACGGGGGAGGGAGTGGTGAATGGCCGTAAAGTCAGAAGGTTCTTGTTGAATGAACGGCAGGAAGGTTGGGATGGAAGCGTGACTGGTAGGAGAACCTACCAGTTGTTTTCAAATCCAGAAAAGAGGTTAGGACTTGAATTCCTGTAGCCCTCCCCGGGGTTGGTGCATTATATAACTGTTCATACAGGGCAGCCCTATTTCTTAGTCGACTGACTGACTCAGGACAGTGCGACTGTGGGAATGAGGCTACTCCTGAACATGTGGTATTTGGGTGTGAGTGCACTGCTGAGTGTAGAGAAGATTTGCAGATACCGTTCCAGGTGGGAGCTATATACCACATATTGAGAGATGTGGACAGGTGGAGCCTGCTGGATGCGATCGCAGGCAAGGTTTAGAAACGAGAGAGGGACAAGTACGTAACTGGGTTGAAGCTTAGGAGACAGGTGAGATAAATGGGACAGACAGAGACTGGACAACAAGAAGAAGACAGAAGACGAGCGTGACGCTACTGAGGATAGTGACTTAACCTCTGAAATAGAAGGCTCTTACTAACTTGCACAAGAATTTAGATTAGGGATAAGTCAAGATTGTGCCAACTGGCGGGGTAGAGCGTGTTGGAACTCCTGGCTATCCGGAGCTCAGCCGAGGATAGGTGCTCTCTGAATTCTAGTAGTGCAAACTTCTGATGAACTAGGTGGCACTAAGCTACCAGGTGAGGGACGATCAGAAGTAACATCGGTTGAGACGAGGGACATAACCCCTCGCTCGGATGGTCCGGCCCTCTTGGGAACAAGCGAGATGCTGGACTGAAGTTGTTGGGAGTCCGGTCCGTCATCTTGGTCCATCTTCAGCTGCTTTCAGCTGTAAGAAAATACTAATTAAAAACGTCATGAGATCCTGCAGCTGCCGAGTGAAGAGAATGTTTAGGTTAATTTATTTTTTGTTTAATTTTTATTATTAGTTTTAGTGTAATTTAGTTTTAGGTCCAATAAGCAGTTGAATCAGTTAGGAGTAGGTGGGGTGCAATCTACGGTAGGGCGCCTCCCCGGGTGGCGGATAGGGGGATGCCCATCCCCGCTGGGGCTCTCACCAATCTGGGGACTATTCGATCCAAAGGATGGTGAGACACCCAATGGGGCAGGTTACTGAGGGCGTAATATACCTGAGGTGGAACCATTAGTAGGATTAGGAATTAGCTTTAGGTATAAAAGGACATTAGATTAGGTGCTATATTCCAACTTATACTATAGTTAATAAAGGACACAGCTAAATGATGTTAACTAAATTGAAATTGTAGAATTATATCCCGAGATACATTCTAGGTATGGGAATGGATAGTTTAGGAAAAAGAGTAAAAATATGTCCCCGTGTGAACCTCATGAAATAGCACTAGCGCTTGTAGAAACCGAACTCGAGCGTCTTGAAACATCACACACTTTCAAGTCATACTTCAACGGAATCAGCGCGTTTCCATGACAAAACGAACGCTTCCAGTAACAATACCTATTATGGCTTTTTAACTTTTAAATACTAATTTTTAAAATGTTATAATTACTGCAATTGCGATTTGTAGTGATTTGTATAAAACATGTAATTTTAAATCCAGAAAGAAAAGGCATTGTAATATATTTTTACCTTTTATTAGTAACAATTAATAATTATTATGGCTTTTTAACTATTAAATACTAATTTTTAAGATATTATAATTAATGAAATTGCAATTTTTAGTGATTTGTAGTAACATACACCCGCCTCGGTGGCGTAGTTGGCTAACGCGCTTGTCGTGTTGAGTTCGACTGCTGAGGACGGGGAGATCGAGGTTCGAATTTCGGTCGGGTGAACTGAGTTTTTTCCTAAATGGTTTTCCACTCTCCCTCCACGCGAATGCGGGTTCACTTCCTCTAATTCAACCTTCCCAATTCCTAATCCTTTAGAGTAATTAGTACTTAAAGCGTATAACCCGAACGGATAATAAGACGTGGTGCTAAATATTATTATTATTATTATTATTGTAGTAACATGTAGTTATTTGAAATCCAGCATTACAAAACATTGTAATACATATTTACCTTTTACTAATAGTTGATCCCCAATGGACTCCCACAGTTCAGGTTTAATGTCCCGGTTATGGCAAGCTTTGTTCCGCTGGTCCCACAGGCGCGGCTCGTTCCTCACAAGATCAATCAACAACGCTCTGTCAATTTCCCCCGTCATTATGTACAGTTGGGATGAGATATCGGACTGGAAACAAACACGTTTGATCGGGCAGCCCACGTCGGTCCGTGCTCGGGCGTCATCGTTTATTGTCGTATCGGGCTTCCCCTTCCAATGTAAGCACCTACATTATATCTTGGTGTTTGTTTGTCTTCCGATGTCGTCCGATGGTCGTCCTACAACGGATCGGGAGAAATACGGATACAATATAGGTACAGCCTTACACTCGCAGACAACATTTTAACACAACACAAACTCGCTTCGGTGGCCGCATGGTCTAACGCGCTACTCTTGCAGTATACTAGACTGTCGATGACGGGGGGACCAAGGTTCGAATATAGGTCAGGTGTAATGATGGTGGTTTTTCCGAAATATGTTTCTACTCTTCCTCCATGCAAATGCGGGTACAATTTTTATAAAGGTAACTTCCATAATACCCGCCTCGGTGGCGTAGTTGGCTAACGTGCTTGTCGTGTTGAAGCTCGACTGCTGAGGACGGGGAGATTGAGGTTCGAATCTCGTTCGGGTGGAACTGGGAGTGGTTTTTCCTAAATGGTTTTCCACTCTCCCATCCACGCAAATGCGGGTTCACTTCCTCTAATTTAACCTTCCCAAGTCCTAATCCGTTAGAGTAATTAGTACTTAAAGCGTATAACCCGAACGGGTAGTAAGACGCGGTGCTAAATATTATTAACCCCCATAATCCTTAAAACCCATTAGCGTAATTTGGACACAAGCATATAACGCGAACGGGTAGTAAGACGTGGTGCTAATTAAAACAACAGCACAACTAACCAGAAGATACTGTACTCACCGCTAGTTTAACTATCCCCTTGCGACACAAGTTTGGTGTAAAGTGCCCGTGTCAAGGGCGAGCATAGGTCGTTTTGAACTGAAAGCTAACGTTACATTGGTAGAGTAACTGGGGAAAGTGAACTGGGGTTATTACTCGTCCCAGTATTTGACTCGTCTATTTTTGGATGCGTACGCTAAAACTAAGGGTCTGTGAGCTTGTTTATTTTTTATTCGAGTCGAACTTGAGTCGAGTTTTTCTAAAAAGCTCCCGAGTTCGAGTCGAGCTCAAATGTATTCAGAATTTTAAAATGTTGAGTATATATTTGTTTATTTTAAATGTAAATAGGTCACTTATCACATCCTTAAAATTTCAGATATGAAAAAATATACTAAAGCACATGTTTTTAAAATATGAATGACACTCATTTTCGTAAATATAAATACTTTTAGAAAAAAAATAATAAATGGAAATATTGGTTTTAAAATCAGAAATAACACTTAAAAATATGATTTAAAAATAAAAACAACATTCAAATAAAAATATAGGGCCTAAAAAAAAAATTAAGATGGTTTTAACACTCATGTCTTTAAGGACATTACAATTACACTAACAACTATATAAAAAGTAATAAAATGAATAATTGCATGGTGGCTTGGAAAAGTACAATAATACAGTGTAGAAACAATGCACAACAATGTAAGGTAAGTGATAGTGAAGAAGTCAACCTTAAATGATAGGTTAGGCCTAAATATAAAAAAACAACACAATTCTCTCTTCATTTCTTCAAACACTTTTACACTTCCCACTTCTTCAAAACTTCCACAGTAGCACATTGATTTTGAATTCTCATAAATATTACTTTTTCATTAATGTCTCTTCATATGAAAAATAAATGTTTCCGAAAATTCAAAAGAATGTGCAACTGTGTAAGTTTGAAAAAGTAGAAAGTGTAAAAGTTTAAGAAGAAATAGAGAAGTGTGTTTGTTTAGATTTAGGCCTAACCTAACTATCCTTTCAGGATAGATATACTACTCGATTATACTACTCATAATACACAATTTAATAGAGTTCTCTTTGAACATTTCATTAGCAAACAAATTTAGATGTATTACGTGAATGTATATATATATATATATATATATATATATAGTCTATATAGTCTATATATACATCATGAAATAGTTTCAAGACAAAAAGTGTTTCTAATAGATATTTACTTATATTCAATCATCTGTATAAAACATATCAATGGGAGCCGTTATTCTGATTACTCACTCTAACAACATTCTGTAAAATCAATATTACATTACGAACACTGGGATAGAATTCCATTTGAACATTTAATTATCAAAAACAAATTTAGATGTACAAGTATTCATTTTAAGTACATAATGAAAATCAATCCCACCAAATTTCAGAGACGAAAGCTTCAGTGTAAATGAGTGTTTTTTTTTAAGCATATCGTATTACTGACCGGGAGATACATGACATCCATTTCGGTCGCCTGTGTGTGAATACCAGCCCCTCTGGTGGCACAGAGCGTTGTCCAGGGTACACCATAGAATGTTGTCCAGGGTACACCATAGAAGGTTGTCTACATGTACACGTATTGAGATGATGTGACGACAGTGAATATGGAGGTTTGAGCCAATGGGAGTGTTAAATATAACTTAAGCTTAATTAATTAATCATCCCCTGGTGACCATTGGAATAATTTTCCTGGAGAGAAAAATATCCCAGGTACAGTACCAGCCGTGAATCAAAGCAAGGACCTCTAGGTGCGTAACCAGATGCACTGGTAGGTAGTACATCATGGGGCCGGATAATGTACTGTATAGTACATGTGTAACATTTCAATGCGTGCATTCGTGAGGAGTGGTTTTTTTTCATGACTTTTACAATCTCCCACCTCTAAGTTCCCCCTTTCTAATACCTAACATAATAGTGTAATTAGTACATAGGCATATAATCCAAATATATAGCAAGATACGGTGCTAAAAAGAGACATTGCTCATTGCTATTTCTAGGCATCTTGATAAATACACACAGACGAAATCACATAGATAATTACACTGGATTGTCTGAATGGAGTGATAAGATAATATTTTAGGACATAAAAGTGAATTAACTCTTAAAATATAAGGTCTAATTCACTTTCATATTTAATATATTTTAAAAATTTCTAGGCGTTTTTGTTTTTATCTGGATCTGAAGAAACTGTTACCATATTTTAATACAAATATATTTACGATGTACATATCATAACCTAGATAAGTGTTATAAAAATTAATATACTATTTATAATCATAATCAGACGGACATATTACTATTATTTTTATTTAATTCGAAATTTTTTGACATATTTTTTATAATGGAATTTATATTTAATTTCGTATTAATGAAATAACCCACTAGCAAATTATTATTATTCTATCTAGAATAACACGCAGAAAAAACAACGGCCTCTATATAATCTGAACGCTTAGAGATACAATTTCGAGTGAAAAATAAAATGTATTCCTGAGGGTATGGAAAAAAAAAATAGCGCTGTGCTTGTGTGTGAATGCTTTTATTGGAACTCAATCAACCGGGTTTTAAATTATTCTTGCTTTTGAAGCCCTGGGGTTATATCAATGCCGGTTATATGCAAGCACTGTACGCAACGTTACAGTTACTGTTATTACCAGGGAGTATTTATTTGTTAGGATATAGCTCAAATATTATGTTGAGAGTAGACATAAATAAAATATAGCTCTACTTGAATGATAAAAATAGTTGAGAGAGGGTTACAAAAAGTAAATTAAAAGTATCAACTTGAAGGTAAGTACCTATATGCTACCTAATACATCCGGAGCAAAGCACGTATTTGTCCGGTTAGTGACGCCCACCCTCTCTATCTGGGAGAAAAATTACATGTTCTAGGGAAGTCATGAATTTGCGTGGTACCATCCCGTTGATTTTTCACAATAAATTTCTATAGAAGAGTGAGAAAGATCCTAGAAATTTTTCTGTAAAGTCATCTCATATACCTTCCAGGGATTTTTTTTTACTGGCCACAATCGACATGAAAGTGACGGCTTTACTTGCATTCCGATGGAAGTTGTGATACGGGTTGTTTCATCACCCAGTAAAAATCCGTCCACTTTAGCAGGGTTTGAACCCACAGACATCGAGTCCTGAGACGAGCACTTTACCTCCCAGGACTCCCCTAGGTCATCTATGAAAATATACAGGGTGTGAGTGAATTGGTTTTACAAAAGGGAAGAGATTGTGCAGGGTATAAAAATGAACATACATTCTCTTGTCTACATACGATTGTAAGCTTAATCTTCAGACTCAAAGCTACCGTATTGTTTAATTAATTTAAAATCTTTAGTTATTCAGGCGAAGATAAGGTGTAACACCTTGTCCTACACTTAACAATGTTAAAAAAAAACGATTGATAACATTAGTTAACAGCTATTTTGCATCTGGTGTATACTGTATGATGCATAAATTAATATGTATTTTTTTGTTTTAGAATCAGAATCTTCCTTCGGAAATGCTCTGTCACGTAAGATTTTTAAGACATTTGAGATGTTTAATTTTTTCTTTTAGATTTTTGTGTTGTTTGTGTTCTCTTTTTTTTTCATGAATTATCACTCACTATGCTGGTTGCACTTTGTATATGGATGCAATATATGATGGAAGAAGTTCTAAAAATAGTCACTAGATATCAGAGCAATTTTATTGAGGGAGAATGGTACTGTCATTGGTCGTTAGATGTGACTCAGCTATCCACGTTAGCCCTGCTGTTTAGTGTTATTATTATTATTATTATTATCACCGCGTCTTACTACCCGTTCGGGTTATACGCACTTACGCTATTGTGTAATGGTAGGGTGATTGTGAGATGAAATGGAGGACCTACAGTTTAACGTGGAATCCGAACCACGGTGGAGGCCTGGCATTCCTCACATTCACAAGAGGTCTTGTCAGAGGTGAAGGAAGGGTTTGGTAATCAGATAAATCTGTGCCGGGACCGGGGATTGAACCCCGGCCGTGCTGTTTAGTGCACGTTGAAACTTGGATGGTGTTAGTCACTTTGTATATTTCTCTTTATTGATGCCTTAATTTGTGTTATTGTGAGTTTTTTATATTCCTGTGTAAAATAATGAGACGTTTTGATATTTTTAGGTTATAGATAGTACAGTGTTTTTACCGTAATGGCAACTGCTAAACTTCATGGTGGTTTGTGGTTGATAACTTTTGCTATTGATTTGGTAAGATCACTCCAAAAACCCAAAGAAAGCCAATCACTGACTTAGTTAAGGAGGCTTATAAACTATACTTTGGTTGTTCTCTTGGAGATCAGGATAAAATCTTTGCACCTCATATTGCTTGCATAACTTGCACAACTACCTTTATAGAATGGATGAAAGGAAACCACGGAGCCATGCCGTTTGCTGTTATATTGGTTTGGTGCGATCCAAAATATCATATGGACTGCTATTTTTGCCTGGCAAATATTGTAGGACATTCCAGTAAAACTAAACATTCAACTAAATATCATAATATTTCTTCAGTTCATATTCCTGTACCTGTTCATGCTTGTCACTTGAAAACCACGGCATCAGAACCATCAGAGGAAAGTGAATCAGATGATGCACGACCTTTGGAAGAGTACATCCCCGAAACTAAAGACAGATCGCCTCACCTCAAAGAACAGAAGGAACTGAACGATTTGGTCCGTGATTTGAAACTTCCTAAACAGCAATCTGAACTGTTGGTTTCTAGACTACAACAATGGAACCTTCTAGAGCGAAGTACAAATATTTCAAGTTTTAGAACAAGAAATAGCTGTTTGTCTGGATATTTTGAAATGAAGAATTCAATGTGTGTGCACAGACGTGAATGGTTTGATGGGGGAGTTGGTTGTTCAACATAATCCGCATGAGTGAAGAATATTTACTGATTCATCTAAAGCAAGCTTAAAAGCAGTGCTATATCATAGTGGCAACAAACTTCCATCAGTGCATGAGGTGGACATGAGGGAAACTTGTGAAAGTATGGCTTTTCTGATGGAGGGAATCAAATATAAAGCTTATTAGTGGCATATAAGCTGTGATTTAAAAGTTGTCGCACTGCTTACAGGTCTACAGGGTGGATTCAAACAATACTGTTTTTTTTTGTGCTTGTGGTACAGCCGAGACACCAAGAACCACTACAAAGTCAAGGAATGGCCTATGAGGAAATTATACATTGCTGGAAAGGAAAATGGGAAATTTACTCAATTGGATGAGCCAAGTAAAGCCATTTTGCCTCCACTTCATATAAAGTTAGGCTTATAAGCCATTTTGCCTCAGCTTCATATAAAGTTAGGCTTAATGAAGAACTTTGTCAAAGCTCTTGATAAAAAAAAAGGTCAGGCCTTTGATAATTAAATATTCCCAAGTTGAGTGAAGCAAAGCTAAGAGAAGGTATATTTATTGGGCCACACATTAGGGCATTGTTGTAAGATCCAACTTTTTATGCTAAGCTTACAAATATCGAGTTATATGCTTGATCCTCTTTCAAGGCCATTGTTTACGACTTTTTGGGTAACAGAAGAGACTATAAATATGTTTTCATAGTGTGTGGTCTATTGGACAACTTACAAGAACATGGGGTGTAGAATGTCACTAAAACTCAGTTTTTACACTCACATCTTGACTTTTCCCAGAAAATTGTGGTGCTGTTAGTGACTAACAGGGTGAACGCTTTCACCAAGATATCATGATCATGGAGCATCGTTACCAAGGACTTCGATGATGGGTGATTACCTTTGGTTTCATTTTTAGGGAAACTAATGAACCACCTTAAAAAAGAGGAGCATCGTCATTCCATTTTGTCAAAGAAAAATGACATTAAACTTTGAAAATATGAATAGAATGGCTTAATGTGGATTATTTTAGGGCTTTTAGTTGGTTTAAATTGGTTTTTTACGCTATCAAGGAAACACAGGTGAGCTCGGAGGGCTATGTTTTGTTTGTATTTAAAATGGTAAATAGTTGCTGATGTCGTATTGAAACCTCCTCTATCAAACTAAACCAAAATAGAAGGCTCAAATAGTTAAACAAAATTATAAATACAATAAGAGTGAGTCGCTTGAGTAATTGTTTCGAATTTCTGAGTACAATTATTTGAAACTCAGAGAACGCAACTCATCTGGTTGCGCGAATGTATTTAGACGGATGTCCTTAAAAGTATATAAGTTAAAAAAGAAAATAAATAAAAAGGATGATTAACCACATGTGTAAAAAAAACTGTCCTAAGGGTATCTTCACTATTCATAACGTTAAGGGAAAAAAAAATGCTTTTATTGGTATTTATTCATAGAAAATATAATTGAATATAATGTAGATATGTTTTGTTAACAATTAGAACCATATATGATGGTATAAACAAAATTATTAATGATAGTCGTAGAATTGGTAAATATATAATATTTATCATGAATCTGACTTGTTAATATAAATACATTATCAACGTTAAATATTTAAAAATGTGCATGAGTAAACGAACAACATTATTTTAATCATCACTAGCCACAAGGAACTTTCTTGTAAAGGAACGTTAAATTGACCCTAGTAAAATAAATAAATGTATAACTATCTCATTAATACGTATATATGTAAATACACAATAACTTGAAAAAGGTAAACCCTCAAGAATTATATTATCATTCATTTAAAAACTTCAATTCCTATTCCCATTTTACAAGAATAAGTCTACATAAAATAATGAAGGGCATTGCAACTTGCAAAAGTACTTTAAAACATAGAGATAAACTTTTCACACTAGAGCAAAAATTCATTAAATAAATCATTGTTATCAAACCACAACATAAGACCTTATTATCGAGAGTTATATCAATCAAGTCAAAAGTAATATTTCAACAAAATATAACGAATATAAATTTCATCAAAATAGACCCAAGTCTCGATATCCTAATCTTTGACTATTCTCAAACATCATGAAATTTAATATTGGTCTATTATTTTCACACCCGCCTCGGTGGCGTAGTTGGCTAACGCGCTTGTCGTGTTGAGCTCGACTGCTGAGGATGGGGAGATCGAGGTTCGAATCTCGGTCGGGTGAACTGGGGGTGGTTTTTCCTAAATGGTTTTCCACTCTCCCTCCACGCAAATGCGAGTTCACTTCCTGTAATTCAACGTTCCAAATTCCTAATCCATTATAGTAATTAGTACTTAAAGCGTATAGCCAGAACGGGTAGTAAGACGCGGTGCTAAATATTATTATTATTTTCACTATTATCAAGTTACCCAACAATTAATTATAAAAGTCCGAAAAGCGAATTTAAAAAAGGTTTACAAAATTAAAATATAATTAATCCGAAAAGAAATTTGTTCTTACATTTTTAAATATTTGCAGCCACGACGGCGTACTTCTTCTCATTGTAAAGCCAAGTCTAAGGGTTTTGGACATATTCCATCCCGGCATTCTATTTACAAGAAAACTCAGATAACATGGAAGGCGAAGATCAAGGAGGAGGAACCTATTAGGATCACCAAGGAAGGGGATACGAATAGAAACATTAACTTCCACAACAAAGTCCAAACCACCGGGATGTTCTGGACTAGATTAGAGCAGGCATCTCTTCCTTCTTAAGTTGTTAGGAATGTGGCCGCCGTTTGAATCTTGGTGGACTCGATCAGTTGACCACGCGGCGCTGGGTTGTGTTTCGTTGTCTCTCCGACCTGTTGTCCAGTGGCGCTGGGATGGTGAAATGGGGTAAGTTTGTTTACATATGACCCGTCTCTTCTTCAACTATAGCCAAATGCCACAGTATTATTGTCTTTGTATTAGTGCTGTGTTTTTTTGGAAATGTGACGTAATAGAGAGAATCTGACTTTTTCCACTGAATTCAGCACCAACAAATTAGTTACATTCACCCATTTATAAACCAGACACAGAAAAAAGTTGCAATTTGTTGACCAGTGTAATTATTACACATTTTTAAGTAATGCGATTGGCCATTTTCATTTGACGTGGAAATGCATTGTCATAGAACAAACGGCTATCTTCAAGAATTTTTATTGTTTTTCAATTTTCCTTTTGGAAACTGTTTGTTTAAGAATATAAGCACGTTGATTAAGTTATACTTTTTATATACACACCTCCTCTATAATTTTAACATTGAGTAAATATCGATAAATATGACATTTTTCAATAGAAATCTGCCGTCTTCATAACAAAAAGTAAAAAAAATGTAACAATTAATAAATATATGACTTTTCCGTAAGACCTGTCCAGTATCTAGCGCCATCTACGGTTTCCGTGATCCAGCTGTTCTTGTTGGCGCGGAAGGATACTTTGGTCGGTTGTGAAGCCACGCCACGTCTTTCACCCTCCCGCCCACCATCTCCACAAAATAGGTTTTAGACTTGCACTCGACAGGGCCAAGGGACTTAAAATAAGAAACTTAATAACGAAAATATGAATAAAATGAATCTTAAAAAGCTAAACTATTGGAAAGTTACACACTCACGCAAGTAGTACTCACCCTATCTACTGAATTGCCAGTTGAATGTTGAATGGGGTATAAAATAAGCTTTTATGACCTTGTATACACTCCGTTTAACCTGAATCCTATCTTATAAGCTGCACCATAAAACTATAAAACAAGCAAGCTTGTTAACTTTCAAGGTAAACTAAGTCTACATAGTGAAAATGTGTAAATTTTTGCCTCCTTTACGATCTCTCTAAATTTGATCATTCATTTATTACAAGCTGTAAGTTTATATANTGATTTTACCCACCTCAGTGGCGTACTTGGCTAACGCGCTTGTCGTGTTGAGCCCGACTGTTGAGGAGGGGAGATAGAGGTTCGAATCTCGGTCGGGTGAACTGGGGGTGGTTTTTCCTAAATGGTTTTCAACCCTCCCTCCACGCAAATGCGGGTTCACTTCCTCTAACTCAACCTTCCCAATTCCTAATCCATTATAGTAATTAGTACTTAAAGCATATAACCCGAACGGGTAGTAAGACGCGGTGCTTAGTAACTAACTAACATTATATTTGATAATTACGGTTATATCCGCATCTAAATATCATTTTCTTTAAGGTGTCTTTTTCAGTTTAAAGAATACAAACAAGTTTTGTTATAAAAACTGCACATACACTGACCTTTTCTCACGTCCTCTATAATTTGACCTTGAAGATACCGCTACTTGGGAGTTTACGTGCTACACGTTTTTCTGATAAATACGTAAAATTACGTGCAATGCAATATTGGTACCTATTTTTTGCTTATGTCTTCGAAACTTTGTCTAACGAGGCTAGTTATATCTTTACACGGACTTAAAAAAATTTCAATATATTTGTAGGACTCATTCTATTACAAAGATTACGTTTAATTCTGATATTTTAGCACCGAGTATTACTACCTGTTCATATTATACGCAAATGTACAGTAATAATTACGCCAATATATTGGAGATGGGGAAGGTCGAATTTAGAGGTTGCGTTGTGGGAGAGTGGAAAACCATTTAGGAAAACAACACTTGAGTACACTCTACCAGGATTCAAACCCCGCTATCCCTATCATCGGTAGTCAAATTTATGGCAAGATCATATGATCACCGAGTCTGGGTTTTAATTTTATTAAAACCTTAGCTTTTAATTATCTTCTTTATCCTTCTGTTGAGAAAATTAACTTTAACTAACACAGAATGGTAAATTATACTTAAAAAATGTTGAGGATATATCCCTTGAAATATTACTGGGCGTATGAAATGAAAATATCTAAATATCAAATTATTTGAATTTAGTTTAGTTGGCTTGAGGCAATCCCGGCCTTTTATGACATTTTAAAACCAAATAATTTTTTTAAATAAGACTCCATATTTATCAATTCCGTAAAAATATGTTTTTTTTCCGATTTAAATAATTGAACCTTATTTACCTCTACTATCGAAGGGAAAGCAAAAATTTTTGAGGCGTAAACACACTAAGCCATTTTAATAATTCTTCAATAATTGTAAATAAAAAAAAATGGCCTGTAATAATATCCAGATACAACCAATTTTGATTGGTTCTTTATGAAAGTAGTAGTCACTGACCACATTAATCCATTCACGTAACTGAAATGAATGTAAACTCACGGTGATACGCATATAATATTTTATTTGAAATCAATTTGTAAACGCAACCGACCCTCTTTAGAGCTTGCATACCTTTCCTAATCCCTTAATTTCAAGCGGTGCCTATTCCTGAGAGCTAACGTAGAATTCAAAATAGTTCAAACCCTTTGAACTATCCAAAGTAAGGGGCAAAATGATTGAGTGGGGGAGGGAGGGAGGGAGGAGGTAATAACTACATAACCATAGCTTCCCATAACTAGATTTGGAAGTTGTGGTGAAACCATACTCACGTATATCCCCTAGGCGTAAAGACTGGACAAGGTTGACTCATGCAGCAAAGTACGTATGTGATTTTCGCTTTTAAAACCAACAAATGGTGTAAATAACTGGCTTGATTAAAAAATATAGTGGGAAAATAAAATTTCGCTTAGATTAAAAAATATAAATATATAAGCATACTCAATCGTCATCTTAGCGTAATAATAGATTTATTGGTGATGGAACCCACCTCGGTGGCGTAGTAGGCTAACGCTCGAGTTGTGTTGAGCTCGACCACCGAGGAAGGGGAGATCGAGGTTCGAATCTCGGTCGGGTGAACTGGGGGTGGTTTTCCTAAATGGTTTTCCACTCTCCATCCACGCAAATGCGGGTTCACTTCCTCTAATTCAACCTTCCCAATTCCCAATCCATTAGAGTAATTAGTACTTAAAGCGTATAGCCCGAACGGGTAGTAAGACGCGGTGCTAAATATTAATAATATTATTGGCGATGGAAAATAAAATAGTTACCACAATCCACACTTTCCACAACTCGTTGAAAATAAATTCTTCTCTGAAATGTAACGCTAGTAGTTAGGTCCAATTGGGCTGCAAACACTTAACATAGAAGCTTAACTGTAGCTACAGAGTAAAGTGTAAACCTATATCACCACGTTTTGGCGTTCATGAGACGAAGATAAATGAGCTTTACCAGTAAAAAAAAGTTCACGTTTAGGAGAATCTTCAAGTGTTTAGGCAAGATTCATAATAACAGCTATACATTTATTAACTACCTGTGACTCTTATACCAGTCTGTAATACCTATTTAAGGTCTCCAAACAAAGTATATATATATAATATTAATAAAGTATATGATAATTAATCTTATGGGGTAGAAACGAGGAAGGAAGCATTTTAGAGGTAATCTACCCACATTCGCATGTAAGAAGAGTGGGAAATCATGTAGAAAAATACCTTAAACAGACCCGACCGAGAGTTGAAGCCCGATCTACCCACCTTGAGCACTCCAGCCTAACACGAGATTGACGCGTTAGACCACTGAGCCACTGAAGTGGGTTGGGACATAATTATTCACCCAACAAATCTACCCAGGTTGACAGTCTATTCTTTGTCCACCCCTCTCCCCCTAGTGGCAGTTTCAAACTTATTTTAACTGTGCAACAAACTTTCTAAGAAAAACTATTACTACCGTTGTACAGTTTACAACACGTGAGTGATCATATAACTGTGAATATTTTTTTCAATTTTTAAAGATTAATTATTTTTTGTTTATTTCCATCGGCCTATTATAAAACGAATATGAAGTTAATATTTAATATGTCAGACTTCTATGCTGGCGTCCGGGGTTCAATCCTTGGTCCCGGCACAGATTTATCTGATTACCAAACCCTTCCTTCACCTCTGACAAGACATCTTGTGAATGTGGGGAATGTCAGGCCTCCACCGTGGTTCGGATTCCACGTTAAACTGTAGGTCCTCCATTTCATCTCACAATCACCCTACCATTACACATTAGCTTAAGTGCGTATT